>CANTUT010000023.1:5000-154520 GCA_947687605.1 Reutealis trisperma
TATATATATATATATATATTACTAAAATAAAATTTAATAAACAATTACAAGTCATTTCCCATGCTCATAATGGGTAGCAGTGCCTCCGGTGTGAGTTGATGGTCCGGAACCATCACTGGACTGTGACATTCTATTTTTCGAATATTGCACAGACCGTTCTTTCACTTCTGGTTTATTCCAATGGCCCTGCCATCTATCCCACACTTCTTCATTTACAAATTTTGGCTTCTTTCCAGCTTTTTTGATCTCACATATCATGTCTTTATACCGAACTACAGCTTTCACCTTCCATGCTGCATGGATTAGTGCATCTAATACTTCATCCTAGATGCATGCTTTCTGCCCAAAATATATGAACAATGAAATTTGTTAAATTATTCAATCTAACATAAATAATTTGTGTGAAATAAAAAATTGAATTAAATACCTGAAATTCCTCCCAATAAAATTTCTTCTTTAACTCACTAACAGTTCTCCATTGGACAGCTTTCACCCCCTCTTCATCGACACCCTCCTCAAAAATCTTTCTAATTTTTCATGAGCATGTCCCAGAAGGCTCCAAACTTAAAACTGATTAAATTACTTATAAGAACATACTAACATGTAATTTTTACATAAATAAAGTTGCATACATTAGCAAGTAATAAAAGAAATGTTACAAATTGGTAATCAAACACACTTGTAAATCAAACCAAGCATTTTACTAAAAATCCGGCAAAGTCTCCCCTATAAAATCAACATATTCCCCCCATAAAATGGTTCAATTTCCTATTAAACACTTCAATTATCACATCAACTCAATCACATATCACCACAATCACACATCACCACAACCACACATCACCACAATCCCACAACATCACATCACACAAAGAAATCATCAAGCCTAATAAAGTGAGCCTAATAAAGTGAAGTATTTTATTTAATATCTAATATAAACCAATAGCAATTAATAATTACTTGTTAAAATTAATGTATATTACTTACTTTTCACCGCGTAAGGTGACACGTAATCGGCCTTGTCTAGAAGTAGAGCTAGAATGAGCAACAGAAGCACCTGCCGACTATCCATCTGTCTGTGAAGGCTGAGATTGTGATTGAGGAGTTGTATGCGTAGCAGATGGAGATGGCAATGTCGATGGTGATAATGGTGAGGACTGTGTTGTCGTAGTAGCAGGTTGAGGTACTTATTGAGGTGGTGGTACCGATAATTGTGTCATGGTAGTAGCAGGTTGAGGTGGAGGAGGCGCCGGTGATGATGTCGTGGCAGTAGCAGGTTGAGGTGATGATTGAGGTGGAGGAGGAACCGGTGATAGGATCGTAGCAGTAGCAGGTTGGGGCAGTGGTTGATGTGGAGGTGGTACCGACAATAGGGTTGTGGCAGTAACAGGTTGAGGTGGAGGTGGTACAGGTGATAGGATCGTGGCAGTAGTAGGTTGAGTTGGCACCAACTGTGAAGGATGTGTATGTGAATCTGAATGTGTAGACCCACCAGAAGGTCGGGATTCGGCTGAATTATTCCTAACCAATTGTCTCTTGTTGGGATCCCGCTTCCTACCCATCTCAACAGTCAACCTACAAGAATAAAATTTTAATTAGTTAGATCATTAATATAAATGCAAAATAATAAAATAGCACTATTTATTAAATAAAAGCACATAATAATGAATAAAATCATTAAAATAAATAATAACCAAACATTCATTCATCACTATTAAAATATAAATAATACATCAAATGCAATAAATTAAATACAAATTAAATATTGTCCAAACTAATCACTATCACTATCTTCCTCAAATTCATCTTCACTTTCACATTCATCTGACACTTCTGATTCTATCTGTAGTATAGGATCATCTGAAAGCTCAGCTTCATCATCTCCTAAATCAACAAGTACTCCATCTATATCATGCAACGAACTAGATTCATCAATGCTTATAGATGTTTCAGTAAGCTGCAAACTGATGGGCTCATCTTCTTGAAATGCTGTGGTAGCATCTACTGTTTTCTCAATTATTATAGGAACATCCATAACATGCCTAGCTTTAACTTTGCAAACCGCCCAACAGTCACACTTGTCTCTTCTCAAGCTAGGATAAGGAACATAATATACCTGTGCTGCTTGCATTGCAAGAATAAACGGATCATACTTGTTTAGTTTGCGCCTGTGATTGACATCCACTAAAGGGTATTGTTTATGAACCTTAATCCCAACATTATTAGTAGGATCAAACTAGTCACACTTTAATAGAACAGTGCGCTTAATTAGGAGCCTTGGATATTCCAACTGCAGAATCTCTATTAATCGTCCGTAGTAATCACTCTCAGAATCGCTGTAATTTGTGCCCTTAATGCAAACTTCGCTATTTGAAGTGGCCCTAATCGAACCATGTGATTATGTATGAAATTTAAAACCATTGACGAAATACATAGGAAATGATTCCACAGTATGTAATGGGCCTTTTGCAAGATCTTTGATGAACTCATTGTCAATGAAGTTATCACGTGCCTATTATGAAAACAAAAGTGTACTACGTTATCACATGCCTATTATGAAAACAAAAATTTAGTACGTATATATGTTTTATTACTTACATATTTCTCAAACCAGATGGCAAAATGGTCATCGAGCATATGATCAAGCTCAGCATCAGTGATGTAAGGTGATGCTTTTTTCACTTCATCAATGTACAGTCTATTTGAAAACAAGACAATAAATATTTTAGATAAATTTTTTAAGGAAAATTGAAGTTGTTTTACTTTTCAACACACTTACACGACATACGGATCGACCTCTTCACAATTCAATAGAATATAATTACGCACTGCTTTATATTCAGTGTCAGACAATCTCCTTTTTTTTTATCGTCCATATGCTCGACCAGGATGTTTAAATATTGAAAGATTTCCTTTTATCTCTTCAACATCCCCACCATCATCATTTCGAGACTTTTCGCAACCTTGTGTAAACATGGGGCTCAAAATAATATGAACAAAAATTGGACGCTTCTTCCACTAAATATGCATTACAAATTGAACCTTCCACCTTCGCTTTATTAGTTACATTCTTTTTCAACCGATGAAGAAATCTATATGAAGATGCATGAATAAGCTTATATAAGTAATCAATTTTAAATAAAGAAATATTCATTTTGAGTGTAATTGTTTTACCTTTCAAAAGGATACATCCAGCAATAATGAACCGGACCAGCAATTTTAGCCTCATAAGGCAAGTGTACCGGAAGATGTTCCATAGAGTCAAAAAAGCTAGGAGGGAAAATACGCTCTAATTTACAAATAATAATTGGAATATCTCTTTCAAGCCTCTCCATATCCCCCACTGTAATTGTGGTTGAAGATAAATCTTTGAAAAAAAGGCTTAACTCGGTGAGAGCTGACCACACATTTGCAGGCAAAAGCTCATGAAATGCTATGGGAATTAACCTCTGCATAAACACATGGCAATCGTGGCTCTTCATCCCAAACATCTTCAATTTTCTCATGTCTACACATCGGCCCATATTGGAAGAAAAACCATCGGGAAATCTAAGATTTTTAACCCATTCAAACAAAACTTGTTTCCTAGGTTTATCTAATGTGTAGCATGCTTTCGGATATTTCCCTGTAGCTTCATTTTTTTCTAACTCAGGCCTTCGGCACAACTTCTTCATGTCTTCCCTTGCCTTCTCATTATCTTTAGTTTTCCCCTCGATATTAAGTACAGTATTAAAAACATTCTCAAATACATTCTTCCCAATATGCATCACATCTAGATTATGTCTAATGAGATTTGAACTCCAGTATGGCAGATCCCATAATATACTTCTTTTCTTCCAGCCACAGTTCTTACAAATCGGACCATTAATCTCTTCAGCATTGAGTTCAATCACTTTCCTCAATCCCAATTCATTTAATTCCTGCAAAATTTGATGACCATTCTTAATGGGTGGTGCTTGTGAATTCTCCATTCTATTTTTCAAGAACCAATTTTTGTTACGTCTGAAAGGATGATCCTTAGGAAGAAATTTACGGTGATTATCAAACCAAGTCGTCTTTCGACCATGGGATAGTGTAAATGCTTGTGAATGTTCCATACAATACGGACAAGCTAGTTTCCCAGCTGTGCTCCAACCTGAAAGCATTGCATTAGCAGGAAAATCACTAATAGTCCACATGAGAGCCGCTCTCATTTGGAAATTTTGTTTCCTTGATACATCATATGTTTGTGCACCTACATCCCAAAGATGTTTCAACTCTTCAATCAATGGTTGAAGGAAAACGTCTATGTGGTTTTTTGGGTTGGTAGGCCCAGGAATAATTATAGATAAGAACATTTATGTCTCTTTCATACACATCCATGGGGGCAAATTGTATGGGGTAACTATAACTGGCCATGAAGAATATTGTTATCCAGATTGACCAAACGGTTGAAAACCATCAGTACACAAGCCCAACCTCACATTGCGGCTCTTAGAGGCAAATAAAGGATGTGTGCGACTAAAATACTTCCATGCCTCAGAATCAGATAGATGACACATTCTCCCTTCTTCATGCAAATGCTCATCATGCCATCGCATATATGAGGCTATTGTTTGTGAAGCATAAAGTCGTTGCAACCTAGGAGTTAGAGGAAAAAAATACATAACCTTGTTTGCTATATTTTTACCACGTTCCCCTAGTCCCCTTTTCTTCTTAAATCGACACTCATTACAAAACTTACATCTCGTCAAGTTATCATCAGCATCCCAGTATATCATACATCTATTCTTGCAACAGTCTATCTTTTCAACCGGAAGACCAAGGCTTTGAACTAATTTCTTGGTCTTGTAAAAATTATCCACCATTTTATTATTCTCAGGTAAAACCTCTTGTAAAAATTGTGTGAAATCATCATAACATCTCTCTGAAAAATGGTGCTCCGACTTCATATGCAACAATCGTGCCACAGCCGACATTTGAGAATGCTTATTACACCCATCCCATAATTGTTCATCGATTGCATTAAGCATATCGAAGAATTTTTGTGCAGCTGGATTAGGTTCTTCATCCATGTATTCTGTATAAAAATCAGGCCCAGCTGCATCAAGAATCATCTGTCGGTATGTATTTGGTGCTTATGTATCCACATCTGTAGATGCAAAGCGTTCAGAATGCTCAGATTCTACACTCATATACGGTTCTCCATGTCGATTCCATTCATAGTAATCTGGAACGAATCCTTTTCTGAAAAGGTGCAATCTCACATCTTCAAGCATTTGGTACTTTCGATTGTGACACTTCTTACAAGGACACCTTATCTCAGTCACATCTCGCATACTCGAATGATTACAAGCAAAAGTAACAAAGGTTTCAACACCATCAACAAACTCATTGTTAATAGTGCCATCAGCATTAAGCCTCTTATACATCCATTGACGATCAACTCTCATTTTTTGCTCTTGTGTTTACCTAGGATGCACCAAAGTTAAAAAAGAAAAAAATTAAATAAATATCTAGGGATGCACCTAAATTCCCTAAATTCCCTAAATTAAATAAATAGTTGTCTAAACATGGTGAAGCAAAAATTCTCTAAATTAATAGTTACATATTTTCAAATTAAAAGTTACATACTAATTTTTTTAAATTATTATTAAAACATGAAATAAAATCCCAATCTGTTTTTCTAATTATTGAATTTGAAATAGACCTTAATTTAAAACCCCAATATGTTTTTCTAATTACACTTGCCTAACTAACTGATTTGGTCCCATTTTCTAATTAGACTTGCCTAACTAAATTAATGTTAGAATCAAAGTCTAGTCTACATTTTCTTCTATCTCATTCTTATTTTGGTATGGCACTGAGCTGGATTCTTCCCACTACTTTCATTGTATTGATTTGCAGGTTTTCCACCTTTGTGCTTCTAACAGTAAAGATGCAGAAAACAACAGGAATCAAGCAGCTTTCCATTTCTTTGGTCTTTTTTGATGGAAAATGTGAATATAGTTCTCACCCATTTAACATAGACATTCTTTTGTGTATATCTGTTCAAAAATTTTTTAATTATAATTTTATGGTTTTTCAATAATATATATTAAAATATAATTTAAAAAATAATTATACATATTATAATATAGCATTGATCATTAATTAAAAGATTACACAATTCAAGCATTTTAATTAGATCACTTAATAGCCAAGATTTTGTTAATGGCCAAGGCGTTGTTACATAATTGGCAAACAACAGCATTCTTGACCATCAACATAGAGTATTGGCTGCCACTTTCAACTCATCCTCGCAAGATTTGACATCGGTAATTGCTACACTCACCCAAGCCAACACATCCTGTCTAGCATTTTCTAATAAGGCAACCAACACATCAGTAATTTCATAGCTCAAACAATATATATATATATATATATATATATATATATATATATATATATATATATATATATATATATATATATATATATATATATATATATATATATATATATATATATATATATATATATATATATAATTACTGAAGTGTAAACAAGTAGAATCTCTGAATTAGTTAAACACTATACTCACTGTCTCTGGATCCCCTATCACCAATTACTCCTGCATTTCTCGGTTCACTAACAACCTTGTTCAACTGCAAGAAGGTAAACAATCAAGCATACATGAGTAAGTAAACCTGCCATAATCTAACAGTTTGCAACCTTTTTTTTCCAGTGATGATAAGTTATTATTAATAGCCAACTCATACTTTCTACACACCAGGAAGATTGGAGGTAAGAAAATGTTCATTTAAAATAACTGATAAGATTCAAACCGACAATACCACAAAGGGCATCCAAAAAGTCTTTCCAATCACAATAAAAGTTGAGCATATATTAAAAGATGCACAATTTATATCCATGTTTACATCAAATATATATATTAAAAACAAAAGAAATAAACCCCAGATTTGAATAATTGAACAAATCAATCAAAGAAACAAGTACGAAATTTGTCCGGTAAATGGAGGAATAAAAAAAAAAAAGAATTATCAGGTTTACATTTCATAGTCGGGATTAACGTGTTGAATTAAATAGAAACTAACAGTAAGAATAAGAATTGATAATAGCGTGTTTGAAGAAATGAAGAACCTAATGCTGAGATCTGAGAAGAAGCGGAGGCGAAGGTCAAGAACGAACAAACGTGGCATTGGTAGTAGTCATAATCTGAATCGAAAGTGGAAAGACCAAATTTTTAGAGAGGGAGAGATAGATTGGGGAGGTCGGTTTTTGCGGGAAAGGGAAAGGGAAAAGATCCCAATTATTTTCGGCTGTTCTATTTTTGCATCTCTAACTATTCTTTCAAAAAAAGAAAAATATATATGAATTATTTTCTGTTGTAAAAATAAATTAATAATAATATAATATATAGGGTTTAAATATTAATATATTCATTTTTTAAATTATAAGCTAAATAAATACTTCACCTGTCTAGCATTTCTTAATATAGATTTATATTGTAATTATGTATTAAATATTTGGTTATTATGTTGTCATATTCATAAAGAATATATATAAATATGTATTGCTAAAAATATGGAGGGAAAATTTCCCTCCACTTTTGTTTATGCAGTAATGGATTATGCAATTACCGACTGAATATATTGTCGGTATTTACTGACTGAATATTTAGTCGGTAAAACTAGAGCAGCTCCATATACCCTTTATTTATTTACTGACTGAAGACAATTAGTCGGTATTTACCAACTACATGGTTTAGTCAGTAAAATGAATCACCTTTGCTATTTTTTCTTTAGTTTTTTAAATTTATTTACTGACTAAAAATTGTAGTCGGTATTTACCAACTACAGGGTTTAGTCGGTAAAATGAATTACCTTTGCTATTTTTTCTTTAGTTTTTTAACTTTATTTACCGACTAAAAATTGTAGTCGGTATCTGCCGACTACATGTTTTAGTCAGTAAAATGAATCACCTTTGCTATTTTTTCTTTAGTTTTTTAACTTTATTTACCGACTAAAAAGTGTAGTCGGTATTTACCTACTACAGGGTTTAGTCGGTAAAATGAATCACCTTTGCTATTTTTTCTTTAGTTTTTTAACTTTATTTACCGACTAAAAAGTGTAGTCGGTATTTACCTACTACAGGGTTTAGTCGGTAAAATGAATCACCTTTGCTATTTTTTCTTTATTTTTTTAACTTTATTTACCGACTAAAACTGTAGTCGCTATTTACCGACTACATGGTTTAGTCGGTAAAATGAATCACCTTTGCTATTTTTTCTTTAGTTTTTTAACTTTATTTACCGACTAAAATTGTAGTCGCTATTTACCGACTACATGGTTTAGTCGGTAAAGTGAATCACATTTGCTATTTTTTCTTTAGTTTTTTTAACTTTATTTACCGACTAAAATTGTAGTCGCTATTTACCGACTACATGGTTTAGTCGGTAAAGTGAATTGCCTTTGCTATTTTTTCTTTAGTTTTTTAACTTTATTTACCGACTAAAATTGTAGTCGTTATTTACTGACTACAGCGTTTAGTCGGTAAAATGAATCGCCTTTGCTATTTTTTCTTTAGTTTTTTAACTTTATTTACCGACTAAAATTGTAGTCGCTATTTACCAACTACAGGGTTTAGTCGGTAAAATGAATCGCCTTTGCTATTTTTTCTTTAGTTTTTTAAATTTATTTACCGACACGATATTCGGTCGATAAATAATATTACCGCTGTCGGTAAATAAATTTAAAAAACTAAAGAAAAAATAGCAAAGTTGATTCATTTTACCGACTAAAAATTGTAGTCGGTATTTACCGACTACAAGTTTTAGTCGGTAAAATGAATCAACTTTGCTATTTTTTCTTTAGTTTTTTAAATTTATTTACCGACACGATATTCGGTCGGTAAATAAATATTACCAACTAAATATTCAGTCGGTAATACTTGAGCATGGAATTATTGGTCAAACAAATTATTTGTTAGGTTAGCGACAGCAGAATAGTTGATATTCAGTCGGTAATATATGGCGCCAGATTTTGGTGCTTTATTTAGCGACTGAATATTTCTGTCGGTAAATTATAGTCAATAATTAGTCGGTAAAGAGTTGGTAATTGAAAAATTAAAGTAATTTCTGTATTTAGTCGATATTTCATCGGTAAATGTTAAAATTTACCAACTAATATTTGTTAGTCGGTATTTTTTGTCGGTAATTCGCGTTTTTCTTGTAGTGTATATATATATATATATATATATATATATATATATATATATATATATATATATATATATATATCTGCTGCCTTTTTTGCCACTTGGCACTCTCTGATTGTTGGGTCCCTTTTATTTTTTCGATAAAAAAAAATTACAAATAAATAGTCATTAAATTTCTTATAAAATATACTTCAATTTGCTATATTAAAACTTGATAAATAACTATTTTTAGATTTATAAAAAATAATTGAATATAAATTAATTTTAAAAATTCTTAAAAATTAATATTTGAGTATTAAGATATAAAGTTTATTATTTTCACATTTAATTTTACCAAAGATATATTTTATAATATCCAAATTTAATTTAATTAAAAATATAGTGTGTTACACTTACAATTTTTTCAACTAACCTCACAATTTTATTATCACTTTATATAATTTTTTTTCAAAATTAAAATTACAAGATGTAATATAAGAATTATAGGAAAGAACTCAAAAAGTTATATACGTAAATACAAAGTTTACATATGAGTTTTGCTTAGGCTTAAAAGCTAATTTGACCCCCTGAATTTTTAAGAAAGTCTCAAATTAACTTTCATGATACTTTTAACCATAATTCATATATGAAAATTTAAATAAAAATCAATTTTTCCTTTTTTAACACAGAATCAGCTTGTCTATCACCTCTAAAAAAAATCAGGTGATTATAATGAAATATTATTTTTATAAATTAGATGCTTTTTTGGGGATACATTTGTACATTAAAATTGTCCATAACCTTGATTTTCAAGAATATTTTAGTCATAAATTTATTTAAAAAGACCGATGAGACAACTCGGTCTTTTTAATTTTTTATTTATTTGCATACTTTTATTTATTATTATTGTTATTATTATTATTATATTTATTTAGTTTATGTTTGATTTGAAAATAATAAATTTTTTTAGGGGTGATAGACACACATTGATTTTGTGCCAAAAAAGATAAAATTGATTTTTATTTTAAAATATCATGTATGAATTATGGCCAAAATATGTCATGAGAGTTAATTTGAGACTTTATTAAAAATTCAAAGCCTAAATCGGCCTTTAAGCTGTTTTGGTTGTAATTTTTCAAAAAATCTTATAATTTCATCTTTTATTTTGTAATTTAAATATCACTTTATACAATTTTTTATAGATAAAATCTACATAGACCAATAATAAAAATTCTAATAGATATTAAAGAAATTATATAGGTAGCCAAAATTGTATATAATTGTTTAATTTGTGTAATTTTTAAATAGACGTCATAATTCTCTCAATAAACATTATAATTCTCTTGATACACTTTCTAAAAATTTATAGTCATACATTATTTTTTTTATTACATGATGTAATTGTAAGAGTTACATAAGTTCAACAAATTATATAAGAATATATAATTTGATTAATTATGGCCTACTCAAACCTTTACTTTCACCACATCCCATAATAGAAGATGGCAATTTTCCAACTTTTTCTATCCCTTCTTCAAACACAACTCCCATTCCCATAAAGAAATGAGATTCAATATGGCAATGAAATAACCAAACACCTGGATTATCAGCCTGAAATCTTAAAGCAGTCCAACCATAAGGATGAACAGGCACTGTATTTTTCATAATTGGATCCTTCAAATTATAATTCTTAGGATCATTACTAATGTTGAACTTACCTTTTCCATAGCCTAAAACCCAGAAATCATGTCCGTGGAAATGCCATGGATGCGTCTCGCTAATGCTGACAACCATAGAGTTAGCATTTTGTAGTATAATATCAATTGTAGTGTTGAATTTTAGACGATAGATAGCATCACTTGTTGTAGCATTTGGGTTGGGTGCAACATTATAGATATCATAATTTTGAAAATCATATCCGGTGGGAGGTGGGATTTGGCTAAATAAATGGGTTAAATTTTGCTTAAGTGCTACAAGATAAGGAGTATGAGGGAGATTAAAGGACACATTATTAACTGACCATCGCCTTTGACCATTTACTTCATTTTGTGTGTTCAACATTACTATTGTTCTATGTGAGGTTTGGGGAGGTGTATGGATGTGACCTTGATGAGCTTTCATAGCTAGACTTTGTGCCCGCCTTGGCTCAACATTGTTCCACACTGGGCCAGATGGTGGAGTTGTTTGTGGAAATCGTCGAGGATTATTTGGGTAGTAATTGAAAATGCCCAGGCCTTGTGGAGTTTTGGGTTCTCTACTAACAACAGTTGTTGTTAGCCAATAATTTCTTGACGGATTTTGATCTGTTTTTATCAAAATAGAGTATGTCTCGCCAGAGTATATGAATAGGTTTTGTACTATAAAGGGTTCAACATAATGCCCATCTGCTTCAACAACAGTCATATTATGACCCTACGTACATTAGAAAAAATATAGATAAAAATTAGCAAAATATGAAAACATATGTGATTAAGATTTGGTCACATCATATTGTTAAGTAAATACCAAAAAAATTAAGAAAGGGATATGATAAAAAAAAATTTAAGGGACATTTTTCTTAGTGATGTGGCTTAACTTTTAATTTTTGCGTATAATATTCATATTCAATTTCCACGATAGATGAGATTGAAATATAAAATTCAATTTCATAAGTTACGGATTTGAGCCCATCAATCTTGACGGATCCAAATTCGACAATCTAATAATAAAAAAATACATCACTATTATCTATCAATCTAATTAAGAGTATGCCATCCAACTTGAGATTGAGGAATAATTTAGAAGAAAAGAATAATGACATATATGATTTAAATATAAAGTAAAATAAAAATAATAATAAATTAATTGATTTTAACTTGAATAGTCATTTAGCCAATTGAATTCTAATATATTTTATTTAATAAAATTAAATTCAAACTCGTTAATACGCTTAGGAGGGAGTTTGGATTTTAAAATTAGCAATTTAAATCGAATAACCATACTGAAAATCTCTAAAACTCAACTGTACCAATAAATTGACCATCTATAAACTCAACTGTACCAATAAAAAATATTTTAGAATAGTTCTGAATTTTATTGTCACACTTGAATCAATACTCAAACCGAATTATATTGTATTGAATTGTACAAAAATAACTAATATCATATATACAAATACTATTATATATACTATTATGCATACATATATTGTTAGATATGAAATATAATGAATTTATTACTTTTACTATTTTACATATATTATTATTATGAATTTATTATTATTAATTCATAATAACTCCTTAAAAATATTAGTGTGTATATATATATATATATATATATATATATATATATATATATATATATATATATATATATATATATATATATATATATAATTTTTATAGTTTTATACACCTTAAAACAAAAAAGTACAAATTTTATCTTAAATTTTTATTTTTTAATATCTGCATTTAAAAATATACTTGTCTTAAATTTATATTTTATTAAGATTTAATTTTCATATCATTAATTGCTATTTATAGATTTCTTATATAATTCCTTGAAAACAAGATTTCCTATATAATTTATAATTTATAGCAATTATATTATATTATTTTTATGAATATATTTATAATTTATTATTCTTATTCATAATAATTAGATAGAGATGTTTTTAAGTGAAATGATGCATTTAAGGAAA
Organism: Reutealis trisperma; assembly: GCA_947687605.1. Taxonomy (NCBI): domain Eukaryota; kingdom Viridiplantae; phylum Streptophyta; class Magnoliopsida; order Malpighiales; family Euphorbiaceae; genus Reutealis; species Reutealis trisperma. The sequence continues at coordinate 17,857 of CANTUT010000023.1, forward strand.
TTTTGTCATTGTTAATCAAGTTTAAATACAGATTGGCCATATAATGACTAATCACTAGTATTAAGGGATAACTAATTACCAACTAATCAACTAGTAATAACTGATATTTTTCTCAAAAAAAAAAAACAAAAAAAGTAATAACTAATAAGTAGTAAACAGTATTATCTCTGTTCACAAATTATAGTCTACTTTATTTTGATACAAAGATTAATGATTCGTGATTATTTTATTATTTTATTCCTGTTATGAACACAAATTATATAATTATTTTAAAATAATGTGATTGATTATAATTATACTAAATGACATATTTGAAAACATAATAATAAATTTAATTTGAAAAAGAAAGTTGATTATTTATTTTGGATATCTCAAAAAAAAATATGAACTATAATTTGTGGACAGATAAAGTATTTATTAAATATTAATTAGTAACTACTAGTTACTAAATGTTAAGTACTTGCAACTAATTTACTGTGTTAACATCAATTCCTTATTGCTCAACATGTAAAGTAAATTTACTTGTAAAAATTTTACTAAGTAATAAATGGAGTTCTCACAATGTTATGAAAAATCATTATATAACATATGTAGGACCATTATATATAATTAATGATATAATTTTTTTTTTATGAATTAGATGTATATTTTTTTTATAATATACTTTTGTCTAAGAAAAATTTTGATTTTTTTTTTAGAATTGATTTTTTCAATTCTTGAATTATACCTACTTGAATCGAATTGTACAAAAAGTACAGAATTTCAAAACCAAACTTTTCTGAAATTCTGAGATGAAATAATACAAATTTTTGTATATGGGATGGTTTTGAATCTTAAATTTTAAAATCCTCACCTTTGGATGGTTTTGGAGATTTTCAAATCTCAAAATTAGACTGAATCGTACTTACTCTTAAAATTTGCGTCTATCCATTAAGAAATAAAAATATATTATTTTTAGATAAATCTGATTATAATTCAAACTCAAAACTTTTAATTTAAATTTAGAGAAAACTCTCCTATTGCTTAATCAAAGTGTGATTGATAAAATTATAGAATTTTTTAGTAATCTTTTAAAATTTCTTTATAGTATAACACTCCTAAAATATTAACCAAAATGGGAAAATTATAATATATAAAGCTTGTGGATCATGAAGATTACCTCAATTTGGAAACTAAGAGCAGATAAGGCAGTCAAACTAGCAACCCTAAGACGATACGTCTTTCCAGGAACAACTGTGATAGAATAGGGAGCGCATTCAGGCTTGGTAGCATTACAAACACCAGTTGGTATGCCAGGAGTAGAGCAATTGAATCGTCCTCTTCCTTGTATTAAAAGTGACTGAAAATAATTATTGGTAATAATTAATTAACTATAATCAGTAGAATTCGATCCAAAATGAGAAACATTAATTATGTGATTTTATAATTAGTTGATATAAAGCAAATTAATGTGACATACATGAGGCTCACCAACCCAAACAAAAGGAATAGAAGACAATGCAACTGCTTGTTCATAAGTGGTATTATGGTACCAATCATTAAGGATTATGCTTCGATCATAATCATAGGCAAAAGGTTCTGGTTGTTTGTCGGATACTCGGATTGATCCATATAGCCCTGCTTCTCTTTGCATTCCATAATGGGCATGGTACAAGTATGTTCCTGGCTGCACTAAAACATAAATTCAAAAATCAGAAGTTATTCACTATGAGATTAGTAGTTTAATAGTCGAGTATCTGTCTCATAGCGCAAAAGATTAGGTGGGTCAAATCCTAACAACTCTAATCTTAAAATTATTTAAATATTTACAAAATATTTTATTAAAGAAAAGATAAATTTAAATATTTGTAAGAGACTGTCAAATTTATATTAATTAAAATATTAAATTAATTTTTTATAACTTACTAAGTAAATACATTAAAATTTTTAATGAATATGTAGCAGTTTTAAATAATATTCGGATAATTTTTTTTATCTTATTTAAGATAAATATAGATTCTAAGGTGTGAATTTTAATTAAGTTTTAATGAATACACTTATTTTAAGGAATATTTGGCTCTAACTAAGATTCAAACTCGATAAATTTCATTTATGGAGAAAACTTTAAAATCAGTAGACCAAAAGTTCATTGGTAAATAAAAACACTTATTTCAGCATGAGTAGAACAATTTTCAAGAATACCATGTTTGTTACTGTTACTAATTAGTAGTTCAATAATAGAATTCCTATCTCATAGCAAAAGAAGTGTTTAATTTACAGTGCTACTGTACAACTTACTTTGTCAACAACAAACTGATATTTGAAGGTGTCTCCAGGAACAATTGAACACTGAGTCACCCCTTCTGTTCCATCAAACCATGGAGTTCCAATCTGTGATCAAAACACAAAAACAAATCCAAATTCAAATAATAGCTCAAACTTGTTGAAATGGATTATCACTGTAACTTATACCTGTCTAATTCCATGCCAGTGGATTGCTAAATTCTCAGTAAACAAACTGTTCTTCACTTCAACAATGATTGTATCATTTTGCTCGGCAGTGATAGTTGGCCCGGGAGATTTTCCGTTGACTGTAATGACTAATTTCTTGTAGCAATCTGGATATTTATTCTCATACGTCACTTCCCATTTGTATCGGCGAATTTTAGCTTCTGAAATTGGATGATTCATCCAACAGATAATTAAACAACAAAAAGCTAATAAGTTCAACATTATTTGATATTTCTCTGCTTTTTGAAGCTCCGCTTAAGCAATAATTAGTAGTAACTCTTGGGTTATCCGCTATTTATGCCCTAACGTAAATGTAAGGATGACAATAGGGTGGGAAATCCAGTTTTTTGCGGGGATTTGTCTTGAATGGAGAGGAGATTCTCTGATTTTTTTTTCTATGAGGGTGGAGATGGGGGATATTACTTCCCCGTTAGCAACGACAGGGCAGGGATGGTGAATTTATGAAAATCCTTGTCCCCATCTTTATGGAGATCCGATATTATGTTTACGTAATTATTTATATATATATGTATATATATACACTAGTAAGTTTTAATTTAAAAATATTGAAATCAGTTTGAATATAATTAAAGTCTAAAATTTAAATTTTTATATATTATATTTCATTATCTAAAATATATAAAATTGAAAGGAGATAAAATAAAATAAAATTTTCAAGTAGGAAATAGAGATCCCTATGAAAATGGGGATTCCTGTGACTAAATATTTTTCGTATGTGAGACAGAGAGGGGATAGAGATTTCCCTATTAAGGCGGAGGTAGGGATGGGGGATGGTACCTCCATCCCCACCCTGCCTCGTTGCCATTCTTATGTAAATGGGAAATAACTAGCTGTAATGGGTGTACTAAGGAATAGTATATCCTACGCTTATAAATATATATAAAATCTTAAGTGAACTAAGTTAATTATCATATTCATTTTGTGAGGTAGTTATTATATAATATAAAAAATTATAATTGGACAGTTTATAATATGACATAATGAATTAAGTTCACCTAAAATTTTTTTCAATATATAAGACTTAGGAATTTATCAAATAGATTTCACATTTATGTAAATAAAAATACATTACACACGGTGCACTAAATAATCTGCCACTATAAAATAAATGCTGCAAGAGAAATGAAAGAGCAAAATTTGTATTTGAATTTTCAACGTTGAACCTAAATATTAAGAATTTTCCAAAAACAGGAATTTGAAAAGTTTTTCTTTTTTTTAAAAAAAAATTAAATAAGTAATTGATTTCACATTTTGAATTTAGTATTGTATTTATAGATAATATTTGTTATTTTTTTTTTAATTTAACTATGTATTAATTATTTAATTTAATTACTATTATTATTTTATTATATCGTAAATAAAATTTAATATATATACTTCTACCCCTTGATTTAAGATACTGACTTTGTGACTTATTATAGTTTTTAATCAGGATATTAAGAGTTAAAAAAAAAAAAAAGTTTAAGAAGAAATAATTGTTTATGTGATGCAATGACAAAATGAATACTGTATTAAGTCTTTCCAATTAAAAAAAGATAAAGGAAATAACCGAGGAATTTTCCTTGTTTCAATTCTTTTGACTGGTAAATTGGTCCCCATCGGTGAAGCTTATCTTCTCGCATCCCATCCAATAAATCAACTAGAAATTAAAGTACACGACAAAAACTCTTTTTTTTTTTTTTTTCATAATGTGCTTATTCTCTGTCGAGGGAAGCTTAGACTATAAATGCTTATATTAATCATATACAAAAATCCAACCGTTAACCTAGTTGATAAGTGAATTCGTTGATCTCTTTTATTGATTAATGTCAAATATATAAAAACTATGTGTGGAAAACAAAGAAAATTTGGTATCTTCTAAAATATTTTCTTGTATCAATTAAGATTAAAAAAAAAAAAAAAACTCTCAAACCAGGAATTAGTATATCATGGACCCGTGTCCATGATATATCATGGACCGGGCCTATAAATATATGTGCAGAAGATATATTAAGATAAGTTTGTTTGCGTTTTGCTGCATTGTTGATCTATGAATGGGTCCACTATAAAAATCCATTAATTTACAAATGGAAAAATCCATCGGTAATAATTGAAAATCCGTCAGTAAATGAATTTATCAATGAATTAAAGACGGAAACAATTCGTCATTAAAATGATAGTAAATAAATGATTAGCGAGGAAAAAATATTCCGTTGGTAAATTTACCGACGGAATTCGGTCAATATTTTATGAAAAGCGATCAGTAATTTCGTTCAAAAAAAGATAGCAAATATTACTATTCTATCAATAATCTGTCGCTAAAAACAACAATCCGTCAGTAATTTGTCAGTAATATGTCATTAAAATATAATTAAATATTATTTTCGGTCAGTGATCCGTCAGTAATTTTCAATCAAAAAATAATATTTTAATATTATGATTAGTAATCTATCAGTAAAAAAACTAAAAAAATAATATTTTATGACAAAACGGTTGGTAATCCGTCAGTAATTTTTCAGCAAAAATAATATTTTAATAAGACGGTCAGTAATCCGTCAATAAATCTTAGTAAAAAATAATATTTTAATTTTACGGTTAGTAATCTGTCAGTAAAATAAACATAAAAAATATTATTTTATATGAAACAGTCGGTAATCCGTCAGTAATATATTAAAGAATAATTTAATAATTTTTTCAGTCAGTAATCCGTCAATAAATTCGAAATAATTTTTAATAAATTTTTTATTATTTAATAAATTAATGTTATATAATATATATTAGTTAGAAAATTATAAATTAATATATAGTGTGAATATAAAAATTTTTCATTCCATAAAGAATAATTTAATAATTTTTTCAGTCAGTAATCCGTCAATAAATTCGAAATAATTTTTAATAAATTTTTTATTATTTAATAAATTAATGTTATATAATATATATTAGTTAGAAAATTATAAATTAATATATAGTGTGAATATAAAAATTTTTCATTCCATAAAACGTAATATTATTTATAAAAAAAATGTAATATACTGTACACCATATAAATGTTACAAATAACTAAACTAAAAAAATAACTAATCATGCTCCTGAGTATTATCATCCTCTTGGCCCTCGGCATGATGCTGGCCATGCTCTAGATCTACTATATACACATCAGCAGCAGCAATAGAAGCATCTTCAGCTGAAGTGTGCTGATTAGAAGTAGTAGAAGCTAGTGGTGGAATAGGTGGAGGAGCAGCACTGCCAGCAAAATACTTAAAGAAGAACTGCTGCATCTGCAGCTCAAACTGCTGGCAAACATGCTCTTGGACTATCCTCTACATCTCATGTTGCATCTCTTCCCATATCTGAGCTATTTGCCTATCAATCTCATGTTGCATATGCTCAGCTATAGGTAGCGGTGGCGATGTTGGAGCTGAAGAAGAACTGGCTCTAGGATGTCCAAATGAGCGAGCCATCAAACCCATCCCATAGACTCATCCCTTCTCCCGGCCCTCAGTAGCTCTGAAGTATAGCTCAAACTCATCTACTTAAGCTGGCTCAGTGGATCCGGGAGCCAGCTGGGATATCTGCTTGCAGAGATTTCTGAGATACTCTTATTTTCAATATAATAGTAGTTAGCATTTAAAATTTTTAATGTACTTTAATAGGAAAATTGCTTATTAAAACTTACATGAATCCGCTGGGAGCGCTAGTCGATAAAGGTCTGTCGGTCTTTCTTTCTCGTGTGGATGTAGATGAAGATCTCCTCAAGAGTAGGGTCTCGACCAAGATTATTTCTCTATTAAAAATTAAAAGTATCATCCCACATTTAGTAAATAAAAAAATTATGAAATTAATAACTTAAAACAAATAAAATTTTAAAGTACGTACGATTTAATTACTTATTATAAAAAAAATCGACATCTTACATATTTCTTGGTATGCTCCGCAGTAGGGACAGACCCTCTAATATGCTTAGACGGTCCACTCACTGGACCGCCTTTTTCTGACTTTCTGTTTATAGATGCCTTTTGGGATAGCTATTTATGCTCCAAAGAATCCCAGTGTTTCTTCTAAACATCCCATGTCTCCTAAGGGATCCACGTCTCTCTTTTCCCCTTTTTCTTGACATCATAGAGGAAGTTTGTGTATTGAATTGCAACGTTCTTAAAAAAGAGTATCTTCGTCATATTTGATATAGCGAGATTCCAGTAAAAACACTTCTGCAAAAAAAAAAAAAAAAAAAAAAAAAACAAAAATACAAGTTGGTGTATAAATAATAATTAATATATAAAATACAAAATTAATTTACTAATAGTATGTATCTATTTAATACATATTACTAACAAAATATTATATTTCATTATATATTATCACAGTTTATTATATATTATTATGTTTCTTGGATGGATTCAAATTAAGCATGAATTTCATATACTTGTTATTTTACTATTGGTAATATAATAGTATCTTCTACAAAAAAAAAAAAAAGAAAAAAAAAAGAGTAGCATCACTAACTTTTGCTGGAGAACTGTTTGAGGTTTGGTACCCCGGAAGCTGTAATTTCAAACAAAAACAAGCAATTTAACTACGCCACTTTTAGATCTTTCTGCAGAGGTCTTAACATTGACCTTTTGTTTACTTCAGTAGCTCACCCCTAAACCAACAAAAAAATGGAGGTGGCAAACTGCATTATTCTCCAAGGATTAAGGAAAAGGTTGAATGATAGGAAAAGAAATTAGGCAAAAGAACTATATAGCATCCTCTAGAGCTATTGAACTACACCTAGAGATTCCATAGAGGAAACACTCTTTTCCCTTACATATGGCTCGAAAGCTATGGTACTAATAGAGATTGGGTTGCAAGCTATCGAACTAAAAAGGCTAATAGGGTTGACCTAAAGATGGAAATCCAAACCAACTTAGATCTACTGGAAGAAAAAGGGATGCAACGTATGAAAGAGCAACAACTTACAGATAATAGATGACTCGATGTTACAATCCCCAAGTCAAGGAAAGGATTTTTGAAGAAAGAAACCTAGTCCTAAGAAAATCAGAGATCACTAAGGATTTGGGAAGTTGCAACCTAATTGGGAAGGCCCATATAGGATCCCTAGTGTAGTTGGATTGGGAGAATACAAGTTAGAGGATTGCCATGGGAAACTCCTATCTCGAATATGGAATTCAAACAACTTAAGGGCCAAATATTAGTATTTTTATAATATCTTTTTCTTTTATATTTATTATTTAGAATTTGTTATTCAACACTCACATGGTTTAATCAATTATATGTATTCTCTTAAGTAATTAATAAAATAACCTAGGCGATTGCCAACATTGGGATCCCACAATTTTCTTAGTATTTATTTGTAAAAGTACAAAGACCACTAGAAAATTCACCACCACAAGGTATCACCTCTAATATTGTATGCCAATAGGATAGGCAAACTAAAGGATCACCCAAGATTCCCTATAAAACTTATAAATCACCACAGAATAGGCAAACTAAAGGATTGCCCAAGATTCCTTATAAAAGATCCAAGTTACCACTGGATAGGCGAACTATAAATTTGCCTAAGATTCCCTAAAATGATGTCTATGAGGTCACCTAAGAAGGAATTTAAAGGACTGGTGAACTTTGAGTTTGCTCGAAATCTCTAAAAAATTATGCTTATGATCAACAAACATACTTTATCAAATATAGAAAAATAAAAAAGCATGAAATATAAATAACTAGAAATATATGTTCATTAATTTAGAAAAAATATTTAGAAAAAAGAGAAAGTTGTGTCCATTAGATAGCATCAGTCCCTCCCTCGCATCGTCAATGCCATAGTTAGTAACTATTAAGGAAGGATCAACATTAAGGATTTGCTCACCACTGGAAAGATTGCCAACTGTTGGGGGGAGGCACAACACTAACATCTTCTTCTTCATCCAGATAGACCTCCTCCATGATGTCAAAATCTTGCTCAAGGTACTTATTTTGAATGGAAGTCAAAACCTTCTTCTAGTAAGAGAGAAATTTGGTGGCGACTGCCTCCTTGTGCTTCTCCCTTACAAGTTTCTGCTTCTCCGCTTCTTCCTTGTGTTGGCAAACCTCTTGCTTGCTTATATCAAGTTTGAAGTGCAGTGATAAGATTCGCCTTAGAAGCTTAGCTTCCATCTCTTTATTTTTTTGTTCTTTTACATCCAATGTAGTTCTAAGATGGGCGATCTTAGTGGTATGATCCTTCTCCATCTTTTCCTTTAGGCAAGCCCACTTTGCCTTTAACTCATCTTTTTGAGATCTCATTTATTTGTGGAGTTCAAAAGTAATATTGGTAGTTTATGACAATTTAAAAGAAAGGTTTAGTAGAACAATCAAAGGAGCAAACATAGAATAATCAATTATATACCTCAAAAATATACATATAAGCAAATCAATCTAGTTGGTCATTGGTCAATTCACTCATGTGTTGCCCTTCCGCTAAAAGATGGATTGCCCATATGATATCGATAGTTACGGTGGGATCATGGACAGTAGCTAACTCACTATACTTCTCCTCAACAAACCGAGCAAACAATGTAAACTCATCTAGTGAGATCTCCTTCATAGTCGGGCGTAACATCTTTATAGTTCACCCTGCCTTAACCTCAAGAGTAATTCTTTTTAAGGAACTCTGGGTAGCTTTGAAATCGAAGGATTAGTGAGTATGTGCTTCTTTAGAGGGGGAGGAGGTGGAGGAGGATCCTTATCCATCAATACAAATTTTGCCTTCTTCTTTCTCTTCATCCACTGAGTTGAGGACTTCATCTCTACAAATAAAAAGTAAACATATCAATTTAGATATTATGGAATAAAGATCTATGACAAAAGATCAATCAATGGGTAATACCAGCAGAAGGGTTAGTAAGAGCCTTACATCGCGACTTCTTCTTTGGACTATAAGCATCATCAAAGAAGTAATCATAAATCAAATCCGAGCCAGATATAGGCTCTAGCTTCAAAAGAGTCTCTACATATTTCTCCTCCTCGGTGGTTAGACTTTTAAGATCATCTGACGGGATTTATTTTTAGGCTATTCACTAAAGGTTTAGGAGTTTGCCCCAGTTTGTTTCCAATTTTTTAAAGAGGAAGGTAGGATAAATATCTTTTTCTCACTTTGCAAATTAAAGTGGTCGAACCTTTTTCTCACCACCAAATGATATTTTTCCTTCACCTCTCGACTAGAGATGGTGAACCCATAGATTTCCCCTAAATTCTTAAACCTAACTAAGATATTCCAAAAGTTTGGATGAAGTTAGCAGAGTGGGATATTATATTCCTAAATATTTTTATATATAGGTCAGGTAAAGAGAACCTAAACCAAGACTCTAGATCCTCCAAGTATACCATTTTATCTAAATCACCTAATTTTTGGTTAACAAACATCCCGGGATCAAGTAACCAAAGCTTGTAAGTATCAAGCATGTCATACAAAGTCTTAATTTCCTCTAGGTGATTTATCATTAGTTTGCAAGGGACCCCTTTTATGGATTCAGGGTCTTTAGGGTATTTGTTTAAATGAGCATAAGATACAGGAGCAGATTAACTTATGGATTGGATGGGATACTGGCAGTCCCTTTAACTAATGTGGGGTTAATTATTTATTGGGAAGGTTGATGTGTGTATATAGCTTTGGCAAAAGGATAAAGAGATTGGTTGGACATGGTGTCCTCATTGTCTTGGTTATCATCAAAGAGATGATCATGCTGGCTATCTTCATAATCGCTCATTTTAATGAAAAAAGGAAAAAAAAGAATAATGATAAGGCAAGGGAAAGGGTACTTATTGATGGAGCTTCGAAAAGCAGGAATGGCAATAAAATAAATTGATTGACAACTAGGAAATCGCCAAAAAACTTGCTAAATCTCTGAGAGAAAGAAATAGGAAAGAGGAGGAAATAAAGAATCAAGAAAAATAACAATAGATGAAAAGGAAGAGAGAAATAAGGAAGTAATGAAACAAAAATGTAACTAAGAAGTGAAGACCCTATTTATATGGCGTGATTCAAAAACTAAAGAGTTTTAGGGAATTTTTTCCTATTGACACGTGGCATAAAAAGTGATAAAAATACTCACCTTTTTAAATCTTGAAATGGTAAGGAAGTGACAGAAATGGCGTTATACGCTCCCATCGAAATCAAACTAATGGATCGCCAAGTAAGTAGATCACTAGAAATTAAAGTGATTTTGAGCCTTTGACTCGAAACTAGTGGGAAACATGTGTTACTTAGTTATCTGATTGATCGCCCCATACAAGATAGGAGCTTACCCACCCTATGAGAGCTGGGAGCTTGGCATTGAAGGATCATTCAAACCTATAAGCATCGCCTATCTCTTACCTAGTGATCTCCTTCGCTAGAGGGCTACTTCACTAGCATGATTCAATTTTTGAATCTTAGTACTACTTGATAATAGAGAATTCATATCTTACTCGACCACTAACACTTAAAGTCCTTTCCCGTGTACAATGCTGTAATAAGTACTTCGATTCCAAAAAAGGACTTACACCTTGAGACACCCTTATAAATAGCACTCATTTCCATAAAAGCTGGTAATAGAATTCTAAAGACAACCTAGTGATTTTTAGTTCTCTATTTTCCCAATCTACATCTTTTATGACTTAAGCATTAGAGGGGCCCCAGGCACATCGTCTAGATCCTCTAACTTGTTGTCTTGTAGGTATTGAAAATTGTTTGCTAGCATGCTTAATATTGAAATTTGTTTTGGGCATGTCAGTGCCCTTAGTGCAAAGTTAAAAAAATAAAGGAAATAATAATAAAATGATAAAGGTATTATGAGGAAAACCTAATGTATTTTCTTCCAATTTACTAATATTTGATTGTATTTCTATATGTAGTTGTTATAATAGTTCATGAAAATTATTTCAAACATTATGTTATAGGTACGCGTTTAATTTATTTTTGTTAATTTGTCTAATTTTGATACACCATTGACTAAGAAGAGAGGAAATGTAATTTTTTGAATCAAAATTTATAAATTGTGATAGATTCAATTTAATTTTTTTAAAATTAACAAAATGCAGGTAATGACCTAATATTTCAATTTTTTTTTAACAATTATAACGCAAAATTGTAATTTTCATATATAAATTATATAATTTATGTATCAAATTATTTTCCTTCTTACGTAATATATGTAAATATATTACATTATAACACAAAATTTTATTATTATGTTTGTATTAATATAATAATTTTGAAAAAATAAATCAGTAGAATTTAAAAATATAACAATACTTTTTTTAACCATACTAATAAGGACTAGAAGTAGCTACATCAATTAGGCCATTTAGATCAAGCCTAAAACAAATAAGAGCTACAAACAGGAGGCCTCACACCTTTTAAAGTCACCATACTCAAGCTACCAATAGCTAACAGGCACAAGGTACTATGGATAGGCCACTTTGCGCCTTATCCCATTGATTGTCCAAGTAACAAGTACCTCATTCAAAGCTACCTCACAGTAGCCGTATTTCACCTTGCTAGTAGACTAGCTCACTCAACATGCAAGAAGGATTCGCTCTGGCACATCATTCAAACTTCTTAATTACTTCACATCTAATAGCAAAATATGTAAAATAAGATCAATACAAGACTTCACATCTGACAACAAAATATGTAAGCATGTCATCTCACTACTCATATATAGTATGATGTGATAGAGGCTCTCTGATTAGAAGTGGACATGTTGCCTACTTACTCCAATCAACTTAAATACTCTCCACTCCTCCTTACCAAGGGAAGGAGGCTAGCTCACCTGACAACAGAACATGTTAGCACATCGTCTCACTATTCATCTATAATATTATGTAACAAAGAACCACCAATTAAAAGCAGCTATGTCGCCCATTCACTCAAATCCCCAAGGCGGAAACTCAACTAAAATACTTTCAACTCCTCCTTACCAAAGGAAGGAGATTAGCCACTCAAATCTAGAGCTACTAGAAATATAGTGGTAACTCTTAAACTTACTCAAATTTTTCAAGCCTTAACTCCATATATAGATGTAGTCACTCATTTAATAAGCATCAGAGGGCCTATGCTAGGCCATTGACTAGGCCCTCTAATGTTTGTTTTCTCTCTTTTCCTTTTTCACGTAGCCACAAGCTCAATAAGCAACCTATCTTCTAGTTGACCAAATCCAACACCTCTTGTTTCAATCCTGGTGGTGGGTGGTCTCAAGTATGTGCATAACCAGACAAATGGGAGTCTTAGTCCCCCAACCCATTTGGAAGTGTACCCAATATATTCTTATATAATTAGTCTAATTTTTTAATTATTTCTTTTAAATTTTTAATTGATCCCTTAAAATTAAATTTTTGTAAATAATTTCAAATTTTAAAATTATTTAATTAGTTCTCATCCTATAACTATAAAAGATCAATAAAAATTTATTAATTAAAAATGTATTTTTATGAAAATATATAATTAATTATTATTTTTTGAAACAAAAATTATTTGAAAAACATAAAAAAAAAAAAATCTTTATTTTTTTTCTGCGTTTAATTTTGATAACTGAAATAATTTTTTTTTATTTCGCAGCCAAAACCCATGCCTGGAATCTGCCACGAAATACCCACCACGGACAAAACGAGGCAGTGATGACTAGTTGATTTGTAATAAGTAAAGGTCCTTGTAGATTCACTCTTTAATAATCCTTTTTTTTTTTATTTTTTATTTGTCAAAGCTCTTTAATAATCCTTTTCGGATGAAATTTATCTTTGTCCAAATCAATTCAATTAATGAAGTTACGGAAAAGTCTAAAGTGAATGAAAATTAACAATTTTTCAAAGCCAAAAGTTGCTTTCATGTTAACCACTAAATGAAAATGAAAAGAACGCAGTTTTGACCTTTATATTGCATTTATTTTCAAGCAAATTACTATTTTACCCTTAAAATTTAATCTATCTAAATAATTCGTTCTTACTTTTTGAAAAATTAATTAGTTTGTTTCAGTATTTTGATTCTACTATTGAATTTAGTTATTTCATCATTTTTTTTTTATTTTTTCAGGTTAAAAAACTAAAAAAAATTTCAAAAAAAAAAAAATTATTCCCAAAATGCCCTCCTCTCCAACCTCAAGATTTTTTCTCCAAAATTAAAATTTTCTCCAACCTTAAAATCTTTTTTCTGATTTTCTTTTCTCTTATTTAATTAAAAAATTAAAATAAATAAAAATATACAAGACTCTTTCGGTCAATTTACTAGCATTTAACGACAAAATTAAAGAAAAATAGATAAAAGGACTAATGGAATCAAATTGAGGGATGAACTAGTTAGTTTCAAAAAAAAAAAAAAAGATGATTTAGTTAATTAAATCAAACTTTAGAGATTAAACGTTAATTTACCTTTTATTTTATTTAATTGCTAATGTAACTATGGCTTACATCATTTGGTTAATGTAACATTTGGATTTTGAAGTATTTGAATTCAAAATTTAGGAAGAAGAGGGACAAGGAAAACTGTAATTAAAATTAATTGTTTTAATCATTAAAAAAAAATATAATATTATATTATATTTAAATTTTTTATTAAAAGTAAAACCAAATTAATGAAAATATTAAATTTTGAGTAAAAATAATAAAATTAGTCATTTATAATCATTCATGTATTTATTTGATAAGCATTCTACTCGCTGAGGATAAAAGCTGCCATAGAAAAGGGAGATTAGTATGAGTTTAAGTCCACTTATTGTTACATATAGGTTCTTTCATTTCTTACAACGAATTCTAACTTCGAAAATTATAACTTTTCATCAAATTAAGAAATGAAAAGAAAACAAGTAAGTAAGCCAACAAATTTTATGTCCATTCTTTTGTTTTCTGGGCACTTGCATATAGATACAGATATATACATACAAATAGTAGTGCTACTGAAAGCATTTTGACTAAGACCAAGTTAATCACACTTTCTATATATGTGCCTAACTATATAATTAATTACAATAATTAAAAGTTAAACATCTAATTATTGATCTATATTAAAACTTATTGATAACGAGTCCGTATATAAGGTGAGAGTGTAAATATTGATGGCTGGCTGAGGGTTGATAGAAAAAGAAAAAGAAATGAAAGGAGGATCAATTTGTTGTTCACTGCATCATTATTCACTTCATTAGTTTGGAAGATTGTCCCGTGAAATGGTGGGTGTGAAGTATGGAATAGATCTATTGGCCATTGCATTTTAAGGCAATTTAAGTCAATGAAAAAATCTTAGGTGAACTTAAGTCAACAAAATAGTTGAAGTAAAAGTCTCAATTTTTTTTATACTATTTTATTATTGATTTGGAATTTGATAATTAGTTGTTAATTAGAACTTGTTATTATCGTCAAATAATTTAATAACTTGTCATTCAAATTTTTTTAATGGGTTTATGCCGAGTCAATGAATCATAGAAGAAATTTTCTTCATTAGAAGCTCGATGGAGAAAAATATAGATGTGATGAATGACTTGCATATAGGTTTTATTGATTTGGAGAACACTTGTGATAGAGTTTGAAGAGAAACTTTATGGTATGTGCTAGAGTGTAAGGGGATATCTATTATGTACATACAGATGTTGAAGAATATATATGAAAGAGAAAATACTAGTGTTCGAACAATTAGAGGGGACTTACAAGACTTTCCTATTTCAGTTGGCTTGCATCAAGGGTCTAGGAAAGAGATACAAAAAAAACCTCGTTACAAAATTATCTAATAAGTCCTTTTGACCTTTTGTAGCTCAATGGAGCCTTACCTCTATTACTTGTTGTGGGATTTTTCATAGCTTCAACATTTTTAATACTAAAACTCAAATGTATTGCTTTTTACCCTTTTACTTTTTAGAGCTTCACATGTCCATCTACATAGATTATGAAAACTGAATTTGGCTATTATTGTTCACAGAGACTATAAATACCAGTCCAATAACCCATAAAAAACCAAAAAAAAAAAAATCAATGTTATGAAATTGGAAAAATATGCATAAATAGTATAATCAAGAGAGAAAAGGATTCACGACTGAGAAGAAACACTAACTTTCATGATGATCCTAGTCATTCTCACTTGAACTTTCATAGTGATGAAATTGGAAAAATATGCATAAATAGCATTACCAAGAGAGAAAAAGGATTCATGATGGAGAAGAAACACCAAATTTCATGATCATGCTAGTCATTCTCACTCTAACTTAGGTAACATTCTCAGCTCCAACAAATTTAGAATTCCTAAATAGTCCAACATCTCACCCACATCCTCTTTTCCACACTCCACCACCACCACATACACCCCTCCTCTCCTCACTGTCCTTTCTATCTCTCCAACAAACCTCAATAGAAATAATGCCTCTACTAAATACCTAGTAACAGCCAAATCAAACGCCCCATCAAAAAAAGACAAATTATTAGGGTCATCCTTTTTGATAAGTGGTGAAGAATCAACTAATTCAACACCAGTAATATCAATAATACCCATATTATTCAATGCTATGACTTCATGAACAACTTTGGCGGACATATAGAGGACTCTGGAGTAGTTAAGATTGAGATGTTGGAGGTGTAAAAAGAAAGTAGAGTGAGAAGAGAGTTGGGAAAGTCAAGCTTAAAGGACTAGATATGGTGGATTTTCTTAGAAAGAGGAAGGTGGGGGTAGTGGAGTAAAGGGTCGCAGGTAGAAGAAGGAAATATAAGGTGGGGTTTGGTGATTTTGGTATTTGGGACAATGCACATTTGTGTGGTTTAAAGATAGAAAAGAAGAAGAGTGAATGTGGCTATGGTTGCATAGCTATAGAGATTTTGTTTAGGAAATTCTATAAGTGTCTCTTGATTGACTAATATGGTTATTATAAAGAAATTCAAAAGAAAGCTTTAAATTTTCATCCATTTCTTGAAGAAGATGGATCCATTTTCATCCATTTCTCTTACTCATTGGGCGATTTTATTCCTACTGAAATAATGGCTCTAAGGTCCATAGCAAGTAATGGAGGTAAAGTCTCCATTAATCTTGGGCTAAAACAGGCCAAATTGAAAAAAATAGTTTAAATTAGTCACAAAAGGTCAAAAGGGCTTAATAGAGAATTTTGTAACAGATGGGCTTTTTTGTTCCTTTTCTGAAGGGTCTACATGAGCCCTTACCACTTTACTTTAGATATGGATGAATTAACAAAACATATGCAATAATAAATCCTTTGGTGCATGATATTTCTGGATGATATAATTTTGGTAGATTTGACTCATGAGGGAGTTAATACAAAACTAAAGCTTTAGAGATGTACTTTGGAGCCTAAGAGTTTCATGTTAAGTGGAACTAATACAAAGTACATGCATTGTAAGTTTAACGAGGGCTAAGGTAGTGATAAGAAGGCAGTTAGTTTGGATAAAGTGACATAATCTCAAAGCACTCATTTTAAATATCTTGCTACAATCCTCCAAGGAGATGAATGCTATAAGGAGAATGTTAGAAATATGATAAAAGCTGAGTGGACAAAATGAAGGCTCATGCCACAAGAGTCTTATGTAATCGTAAAATCTCAAATAAATTGAAAAAAAAAAATATTGTACAATAATGCAACTAATTATGTTCTATGGTAGTGAGTGATGGATAACAAAGAGGCAATATGTCTCTAAAGTGAGATTGTCGATATTAAAATGTTAAGATGGATATGTGGACATACTAAAACAGATAGCATATGAAATGAAATCATTAGAGGAAAAAATGTAATGAAATCAGTAGAGGAAAAAATGTAAGTAAAATTGATTAAGGACAAATTGAGAGAATGGAGATTAAGATAATTTAGGCATGTAAGGCAAAAATCTAGGGAGGCTCCAGTCAGAAACATCAAATACATCATCATAAATGAAAGAAAGAAAGTAAATTGTAGACTTATAAATTAACTTGGGGGCCGTTGAGAAGAGCATAATATGACCTAGAGGTATTACAATTATCATAAGTAGTGGCTCAAAATCATATATAATAAAAGTAAAAAATTCATATAATTTTCTCTAATTAATTTCAAAATTAAAATGCATATTTTTCTTAAAATTTAAGAGGCTCTACACAAAATAGAAAAAAAAATTATGGGGCAAATTCAATTATAATAAAAATAATTGAATAATTATAAATGTTTAAATATTATTAATAAAAATAACTGTATAATGATATATGTTTGGATTAAGAAATCCACTTAATTTAGGAGATCTCCATAATAGGTCTGCTTTAGTGAGAGAAATACTTGTAAGCTTAACACTATATTCCAACCAAAAATCTTAAAGCATTAAATTCAGAGAAAATTTAAAAAATAACCTAAAAATAGAAATTTATTTCATTTTTACATTACTAAAAAATTTCTTTCAAAATTATGATCAAATATTAGAAAGTTAACATTTATATGCTATCAATACATGTGTCATCCTCTTTTCTTCTTTAATGGATTTGCGGTCAATGTTTTCCTTATCTCAAGCAATCAAACCATCATATTCCAAGAATGGCAAGAGAAATGTTTTAATTGTTGTGAAAGCATTTTTTCACATGATGACATGTGGATTTTTTTTTGTTACTCTATTTTCTATTGAAGTTAGACTTGAATTATTTGGAAAAAAAAAAATCTTACGTTTGGTATATTTTTTTTAGCAAATGGCATATATTTGGTATTTTTTTTCATCAGCTTGTTCACAAAAGAATAAACTAAGAAAATGGTATATGTTTGATATCTATTTTGTATATATGTTGTATATGTTACATATATATTTGATATATTTTTTGAACAAATGGCATATGTTTGGCATATATTTTCAATTTGTTCATAAAAAAGAATAGACAAAAAAATGGTTATGCTGAGTACAAGTTTATGTACAAATTTGAGCAAATAGTATATGTTGGATTTTTTTTTTTTTTTAAATTTGTTCACAAGAAATTTATCCTCAAAAAATGGTATATGTTTTGTATATATATGGTATGTTTTGATTAATTGATATAATTTAAAAAATGTTATATGTTAGGTATATTATGGGCTTCTTTAAATATATGTTAGGTATATGTATATTTTGAAATTCTAATTTATGTATTGATTTAGTCAATATTTATATATAATAATACTCGTTATTATTAGCAATTAAAAAATTATTAGTGTAATAATTATCTTATTATTTCATGAAATTATTAAAGTTTTGTACAATTAAAATAGAATATGATAAAAAAAATAGTAGTAGCAACATCAAACAAAATATATATATAGTAAGTATATTTTTAGTATTTTCAACTATTTCACTAAATATAGATTTATTTTTCATTGATAATAACAATAACTATAAATAGATCTAAGAAAAGCTAGAGAAATAATAGTGACTGTTGGATGTAATTAAAAAAAAAAAGAAGAAATTAATCTAAAGGCAAATTGTGGAGGAAAACATATACTCAGGACATAATGAAAATATGCCTACGGTTCTTATCCTTTATCTTCGGCAGTGGGACCCACAAATTTTGAGGAATAGGCAATTGTCTTTGATTTACATTGGTAAATACCATTTGGCCTGTTACTATTCACTTTAATAGTCTCTAATTGGTGTATGAGCGTATAAATGAAAATGCATGGAAAAAAAAACCATATAATACTCATATCAAATGCCAACAAAGCCAATAATCATTCTCAAACAGGCTTATCTATGGCAGAGATTTTTTTTATAATATTATTGAAAAATTTAAGAGATCATTAAATGGATCTTTTCCTAGATTATTTTTTATGCACAAGATCCTCTACTGAGACAAGTACAGAGCATATTTTAATCTATTTGATATAAATGAGATCATAAAATTAATATTATTTAGAGTTCAAGAAAGATAGGAGAATCTTAGAAGAACATTTTATTTATGCAAGACTTATTTTATTTTACAAATGATAGTTGAGAGAAAACTAAACTTGCTTAAATCTAGACTGAAGCTTCTTTATATAGATGAGAGGCTTTTATAAACTAACAGAGAATAATTATTACATAAGAGAAAAAGGACAAAAGCCCTTTAATTATTGTAGACATGCATGATTATACAATTGTACATTAGTGGCAAGCATAGTGGCAAGCAACTTTAAATGTGGTAACTAGGAAAGAGATTAAAGTTGTCATAACCTGAGTCATCTGAACTAACATCTTCATAAAGATTTTTCCACCATATGCTGGACTATTCATATAAGTCCTGAGAATCTTGAAAATGTGCAGGTAGCCATGTAGTGGTTGTTTCTTTTGGAGGAGACTTTGAAAAAGAAGGTCATGCTTCATTATTGATTTTTATTGGCTGGTGGTCCTGAATTGGAATTGATAAATGCAACATTTGGATAGTGAAAGGTCCTGTAAGATACAGTGATGTAGTGACAATTGGCTGGAAGTTGCAATCATAACCATTTAAACAATAGAGAATTTTTTTTGATCTTTTCTTGTCTTAATCTTCATGGATAGGTTCAAAGAAATTTCTCCAAGTATAGGCCTCATTGCTGGTCCAAAATTCTTTAGAAGGACTTTGAAAATATGGGCGGTGTAGAATGTAAATTGTACAAGTACTAAAATGGGAAGCTGAACTAGTCCATAAATGTTCTTGTTTAATAATCCTTTGCAGATCTTTGAGCCACCAGGATAATGGCGCAAACCATTGTAACAAGGTCCATATTAGAGAGTCACATTCCTGAGCTTCATTAAGGTAATGAAATTCTCCATGTCAGGGATTTCCACAGTTATGGAGTAGAGTATTGTCAAGCACCAAATGCACCATAATTCTAAAGGAAGAAGTCCTTGGGATGGTTTGAGATGGAAGGTGATGAGAAAGGGATAGTCTTTGAAAAAGGGTGATGGTTCAATGGGAATTTTTTTTTGTATTCTAATATTCTGGAGAGAAAAAGAAAGATATGGTTTTTGGTGCAAGTTTGGATTTGTTCAAGGGTAGAGAAATTAGTGTCTGGTGGAAATTGTTTTTTGGAGGATGCATTGAGGGGGATTGGATATGCCATAAAGACAAGTGGGAAAGTTGAAACAGTAGTGATGATTGATATTTGCTGAGGTCTGGATAACAAATATGGAATGAGATTGTGGTCTCCTTTTATATGCTTGACTGAGAAATCATATTTGTAAACTAGTCCTTTAATCTTAATAGTTGCTTATTGGGAATGGACTTATTTTTAAATTCTAAAATCTTTGGAAAAGATAAGTTGTCCATTTGCATAGTAAACAAGTGTCCAATAAAATGGAATTCAAATTTTTTAATTCCATTTTTAACTGCTAAGGCTTCTTTAATAGTGGTATAATAATGTTTTTCAGCATCTTTGAATTGACCACTAAAATGACCACAATAATGTGTTTTTCCATCAATTTCTTCAATTAAAATAGCACCCCAATGTTCATCACTAGCATCAGTTTGCAAGATTCTTTTTCCCGTACTTAGCATCTTTAAAGGTGGAGGATTTTGACCCATAATTTTCAGTTGCTATACAGCTTGAATCTGTGGGGGTACCCAAGGTGGAGCATTCTTTTTGAGTATTTTTGACAACTGACTAGTATATACAGAGGCATGCTGGATAAAATCCCATAGATAATTTATGATGCCCAAGAATTGTTGAATTTGATTCATTTGGAAATTTCAATAATTCTTGAGCAATGTGGGGTCTAAGTTAATATTTTCCTTGTTTGAAGATCATGCCAAGGAATTCTACTGAATCTTGTCTAATCATGCTTTTCTTTTCTGAAAGCATTATTCCATATTGATGAACCAACTGTTGAAATTGGGCCAAAAGTTTTTCATGGGCTTTAGTATCATTTGAGAAAAGTAGGATATCATCAATGTATATCAAAGTACTGTGAAGAATGGACTCATAAATTTGGAGCATGGCCTTTTGAAATAAGAAAAGGGCTATTTTAAGACCAAAAGGTATAACTTTCTATTGATATTGGGTCATTGGTATACAGAATGTAGTTTTATATCTGTCTTCAGGGTGTATCTCCAACTGCCAAAATTCTGCCTTTAGATGAAATTTTGAAAAAATATGAGCTTCATTGAAATGGGTGAAAAGAGAATTGATTTTAGGAAAAGGAAACTTATCATCTCTGAGGAAATGATTAAGTGGCTTGTAATCAATCACAAGTCTCTTTTTCCCACTCTTAATTTTAGATCTATTCTTTACATAAAATGTTTGGCATGCCCATAATGAAGTGGTTGGTTCAATTAAACCTTGTTTAAGCAATTGAGCGCATTCTTTTCTAGCCATAAGCAGGTCAGATCGACTCAGTCCTAGATGAGAGGCCTTTGTGGGTTGATATCTTCATTAAGTTAAAATGGAAGATGAATGAAAAAGCTTTCATTCTTCCATAAGGGTGATGGATGGAAAAATTAAGTATGGTTATCAGCACAAGACTGTTTGATGAGATCTCTAATCTGATCAAAATTGTGTGGTACTTCATTCAAGAAAACAATTTTGGGATTGAAGTATAAGGTTTTGAAGATTTCTTGAATTTAATTCCCTTAGGAAGATTTTGAAGCCTTTTTGCCATACTGTAAACATCAAACCCAACAAGAATGTCTTTGTTTGCAAAAGCTAAACTAAGAACTTTGGTCCAAATAGTGCACTCAAGAAAGAATTGGATTCCAATAGGCTTTTTTGTCCTAAGAGAGGTGGAAAAAACTTGACCATCAGCTGCCTTAAAATATTCATGATGAGTTTTCCAAAAAGAACTAGGAAGAATGGATGGATTTATCATAGTTTTTTGAGCTCCTACCATAAGCCTAATAACTGAAATGGGCCGGTCATATTTGGAAAGTAAAATAGAGATATTTATAAGAGGAGCAGTTCCATCTAAAGTTTCTTATAGAGAAAATATAGAGAACAATTCATCTTTAGAAAATTCTAAAGAATCAAAGCTTGAATCAGTGACATGTTCATATTCAAGAGCAAAAGTTGTTTCATGATTTGCTTCTTCTTGCTTTGAGTATAAAGTTTTCACATCTGCATTAGCAAGACTATATGAAAGTTGTTGGATAAGCTTATGTGCTTTCTGAGGTTTATTTAGACAATTTAGAGAGAAATGTCAATTTTTGCCCACAAATAAAGCATTTGTTTGAATTCTTGGTTTTCCCATACGAGGATTTTCTTTTAAAAAATTTGAACTTTCTGTGCTTGGCATATTTCCAGCATTTAGGAGATTTTTCAAATTTCTTGAAATGATGCTTTTTCTTATGGGTCTTGCATTCACAATTTTTATCCTTGCATTTAATCCCTAGCCAGGATTTACTATAGGCTTTCTTTGTGAATGACTTGTGAGCAAAGATATTTTATAGAAAATTTTGCTGTTCACACAGTTTTTCAAGAGCTGATAATGTGAACTGGTGAATTTCTCCAAGAGAAATGTCTGACATAGGCCTTTTTGATTAGGTGATCATCTTTTGGATTTTAGATTGCAATTCAGAAGGTAATAAAGAGATATAGGTATATCAAAGTTTAGGATCATTATAGCCATTCAGCAAGTAATACCTCTTAGACATTCTTTGATAATGAAAATCAAGATCTTTTTGCTTTAGAGAACAACATTTCACATCAAAGAATTCTTGCTTCATTCTTTTCTCGAAATGAGAAAAATCACCAACAAATTGCTTGTGAATTTCTCCCAAAGCTTGACTAGCACTAGTAAAATTAAGGAAGGCTATCATCTTGTAAGTGCCTAAAGTTTGATACCACTCTTTGACAATTCCAATGAATCTAGAGACAAACTCCTTTAAAATTTCTTTCAAATGTGTATCAGGCCTTATCATCTGGAGATCCATCCATGCACCCATTTCATGAATAACATCTCTCCACTTGTGTAGAGGTAATGAATCAAAATTGAACTAGGGACTTGAAGTAGGTTTGCTAGGTAGATAATCATCTAGATTATCTATATAAGTTTCTTGCTGGCTTTCCATTGGAGTTGGAGTGGCAGTTTATTCTACTGAATGAGGAGCTTCTTCAAAAGTGGTTCCAATATTTATCTGAGGATTATTGGAAGAGGTTTCTTCAATTGCAAGAATTTAGGTTACATCAACCAGTTGGGAGTCTAAAGTTTCTAAAGAAAAGTTGTCATCAGAGGATTCTTCTAAGTTGTTACAATCTCCTTTTACTAATAAAGCCATGTTTTGAGAGAACATGGATTGTTTATCTTTTTGTATTTTTTTTTTGGAGAATGTATTTTTGCATCAATAGACTTAGAGGATAAAAGACTCTTTATAGGATGAGTTTGAGAAGGAGGAGATTGATGAAAAGGATTATAGGAATCAATAGGCAGAGGATAGTAAGATTGATAAAATGGACTTAAAGGTTCAAAGAAAGGTTATGAAGTAGGCATGAGTTTAGCTTTAGCCATATCAGCTTCTACTTTTGCCAATTCTGCTTTTAATCTCCTAATTTCAGCTTCCTTTTGTATGAATTCTCTACCAAATATTCGTTGA
Source organism: Reutealis trisperma (assembly GCA_947687605.1). Lineage (NCBI taxonomy): Eukaryota > Viridiplantae > Streptophyta > Magnoliopsida > Malpighiales > Euphorbiaceae > Reutealis > Reutealis trisperma. Next base: position 41,807 of record CANTUT010000023.1, read on the forward strand.
TCAATAAGATAATGAAGTTGTCGATCTAACTGCCTAATCTAGGAAGAAAGCTCTTTATGAATCTTTTGGACAAATGAAGATTTATGGTTTTGTTGTAGGGTAAGTTGATTCAGTTTCTGGTCAAAATTTTAAAGAAATTTGTTTTGAGTCCTAGCATTGTCAGTGTGTCAGCTCAAAATATTTCAAATGGTTTTGATTCTTCATACTAACTAATTGGGGTGACAGTCTAAGGAACAATATAGGGAGCAAAACACAATTCTAGATTGAGAATTGACTATCTTTATTAGAGGAGGAAATTCCTTTAGATCTGTAGAAGTGAACATCATATAGGGCTGAATTATTGGAACAATTGGTGGTGGAGCAGTGAGAGGTTTGCATCACTCTAATTGAAGTTATTGGGGAGCCTTCTTATAAATGGGTAGGGGTTTCATGTAATGCTCTGAACTCTTTCAATTGGAGAGTTCTTTTGCTTTCTTTTTCAAAACCCAATCATGGATTCCATTCCATGGACTGTCATCATCATCTTTGTCTCTTGACTTTTTGGCGGGCAAATGAAAGGAGTGGCATTTTTTCTTGGTGGGATTGGAATTCAAACATTCATCATCATCATCTTGGTAGGTGCATAATGAATCACACGTTCCATTGCCTAGAGCATCCCATATAAAATGTCCTTTGATTTTTGAGACATAAGTATGGTATCCTTCAGGAGAGAAACTATGAAGAGGAATGTTCTTTTCTCGAGATTGGGAAACTAGAGTGATCATCATTGAAGTGGAGACTCTAGGAGGCTAAAAAATTATTTTTATTGTCCCATCTTCCCTCTTTTAAAAAGAAGAAGATGCAATCTGAATAAGTTGAGAATCTTGATGAAACTTCCCATAGTTTGTAAGCCACTCAACAAGCATGCACTTGATCAATTCATCTCTGGAGATTTGCCTACGGATTTGAACAATGGTAGGAATATAATCATCTCCATCAGCCAAAAGCAATAAGGCATCTAAAGAAGTGCCATGAGAAGGAAGATCAAGAGCATGATTCTGTACTCTAAAAATAAGTTGGTGGTGAAAAGTAGCAACTTTAGAAGTGGAAATCTATGCAGCACTGGTGATTTACACTTGGATTTTAAAAGCTGTTAAAAGATTTAGATCTTGAAGAGAGAGATTGAAATTAGGAAAAAAGGTAAGAACTATGCTTCCAGCATTCAAGGTTTTTAGCACAGTTCCAATCACAATATGTTTATAGTTAACAAATCTGGTGTCTAGCAAGCTCATCTTTGCCGTGACAACTAAACCCTTTCTTCTATGAAAGGAAAGTACTACTCAAATAGCTTCTAAATGGAAATGAGTAAATCCTTCTTGTTTCCATCTTGTAATGAGAGAAGTTGGAATTTCAAGAGTAACTTACTGTTCTGCATTAGTTGCTTGGAGGGTACACTGGTCCAACCTAGAAGATTAAACATATTCTTTAGTTGTAGATCTGTGAGTAGAAATGAGAGTCCTGATACTTCGAGCAAGAGAAGTATCTTTTCTGTAAACATTATAAGGATTTAAAAGAGGCATTGAAGTAGCAGAAATATGTACATTGTCTGGAACATAAAAATACTCTACCAGATTTTATATTTTTGAGGCTAAGATCTTTTTGCAAGAATCTAGAAGTGAAAGAGAAGAAGATAAACGGACTAAACTATTGGGTGTTTCAGAAGCCATGATTTAAAAGGTTCTTTCCTTCCCCCTGCATAATATTAACTTATAACATCATTTATCATTTCTTGTTAGGCTTTGATACCAAGTAAGATCTCAATAATTTCTACTATAATACTACTCATATCAAATGCCAATAATGCCAACAAAGCCAACAATCATTCTCAAACAAACTTATCTATGGCGGAGATTCTTTTGTAATATTATTGAAAAATTGAAGAGATCATTAAATGCATAAAAAAAATAAGATGATGATAAAAATGATATTTGTTTTCCCGAAAAACAATATATAATGTAATTTCCTCTTAAATTTATTAGTTTTTCTCAGTTATATGTTCCTTTTTAATTTCTTTTCTTTTCAATATGAAATTCCGCACAGTTAAAAATTTAATAATATAATATTACTAAAAATATTAAATATTATAATCATTGGCAACATTATATCTTATGTATTCATAAATAAAAATTGTACTATTTAGATTAATTTGGTTACTATTTTATAGGTAACATTGTAAATAAATAATTTTGGCCAAAAAAAAAACATTGTAAATAAACAATAAAGTTAAACTGAAAGCCGATTTTTTTTTATTATTCAATTAATTGAATTCCATCTATTCAAATATTTAATTATAACTAAAAGGCACCAATCAACATTTAATTTTTAAAGGGAAAAGTTATAAAAAAAATCCCTAACATTTGGCAATTTGACCTGTTAGACCTTTTTAAATAATGGTGATTCAATTACTTGTTTTTTTAATTTGGCTCTAAAAGCCTCTTAACCTTAACAGTATTAATTCCATCATTAGAGACTTATTTCTGGTGCTGTCATGTAGGCAGCTCTTTCTTTATTTTTTATTTTTATTTAATAATTATTTTTAAAATTAAATAGATTATAATTTGAAACTAATTATAATATAGGTGGCTCAATTTTTTTATTTTTTATTTTCTTATTTAATAATTATTTTCAAAATAAAATAGATTATAATTTGAAACTAATTATTTTGAAAAAATTTATAATTTTTGAAAAAAATTATAGCTAAAATTATAATTTTCAAAACACAAAAAATTATTTTCAAGTAATTATTTTTAACTAAATTATAATTCTAGCTACATGTTGTTCTTAAAATAAAATAAAAATTCAACTAAATTATTATTATTTAATAATCAATAACTACATATTAATTATTTTAGCTAAAAAAAAAAAAAAAAGCAGTTGTTGAGCCATCTACAGGGCACTTGTAGGTAGCTAATTTTTTTTTTTACTTTTTTATTTAAGAATTATTTTTAAAATAAAATAATTATAATTTTCAACTAATTATTTTGAAAAAAAATTATAATTTTAAAAAATAGCTAAAATTATAATTTTGAAAGTAAAAAAATTATTTCCAACTAAATTATAATTTTACCTACATATTAATTTCAAAATAAATTAAAATTCAACTAAATTATTATTATTATTATTATTCAATAATTAATAGCTACATATTAATTCTTTTCATTGAAAATTAAAAAAAAAAAAGCAATTGTTGAATTTTTTAATTTAATTTTATATTTTAATACTTTAAGCAATTATTGAATTTTTGTTAACAATTTTATTAATGAATTTAACATATAAGCATCAATAATTTTATTAATAAATTTAATATATGAATTTAATGAATTAATTTTATTAATGAAAATTATGATTATTTTTTATTTTAAAAATAATTATTAAATAAGAATAAAAAATGAAGGTACTGCCATGTTGGCAGCTTAATAGGCCCCTAACAGTGGAATTAATACCATTAGGGTTAAAGGTTTTTTAGAGCTAAATTAAAAAAACAAGTATGTAATTGAGTCACAAATATTTAAAATGGCTTAACAGACCAAATTGCTAAATATCAATGACTTTTTTGTACATTTTCCCAATCTTTAATTCGAGTTTTAGTCAACAAAGGCTAATTTACTGTTTATTAGTATTTTACTATCATGACCCAATTTCTAGGGTGCGACTGTCTTAGAGTTTAAGGAGATTTAAGGTAATTTAAACTCGTAAAATACTAATGATCATGTTATCATTCTACAAGTGTCATCTAATCATTTTGCCCTATATCACAGCTATACCATTCATTACGCATTTCTCAATAACTACTTAACAATATCATACATATGATTATAACATGAATTCTTAGTTAGATACAGACATCTTCTATACATCATTAACTAATGTCGTAATTATACACATACACCATATAAGTGATCATTTACTCAAAATATTTTTGGCCAAAATACAAATTTATAAAATATCTTCAGTCACCATGGAGCTCTAGACTACATATCTTCAAAATGATACGAGAAGTATCTTCACACATCTACAATAAGTCCCAAGTAGAAAAATGCATGACTCAGGATTATCTTGCTATTATTTCACCCTGACCTGAAAGATTTTTAACAACTACAGAATGAATATAACTCAATGAATACAAGATAATCTAATGCAACATAGAAATAGAATAAGATATTACCAATTGGGTTAGTCCAACATGGCAATAGAATGGTGTAAATTCAAAAGTAGTCATGTGAGATTTTAGAGTGCAATTTAGCAGAAACAAGAAGGTTTTGGAAGCGGAAAGCTTCCCATTCATTAAAGTTAGAGAGTGACGGCCTAAGTCTTGCTCACTCACATATGTTTCATTATGTGAGATTGATCAGATCTTACGGTTAGGCATTCCCCCCTAACAGAGGTTAGTACTCTCGCTCTACCCGTAGGGCTATACGAAGTGCACATGGTTTGGTGTCTTTCTCCACACCAAAATGGGTTTCTACTTTTCATGGCATTCATGGAGGGCATGTTCGAAATTGGTATCAAGCATTTAATAACAAGTAATTGGTATAGGAAGTATTAGGCACATAATGGCATTAATGTAAACGACTCTTTATGTTTAATTTATTGTATAAGGGTGACTCAAGGCTTACATTTCATAGCAATACATGTTCAATTTTCCTTTTTGGCATGTATCAAAGATAGCATTTCATTTAACAATTACAAAGAACATAGTGCTATTACTTTACATTATCGAGTACTCACCTTAGCGCCTATGCTCCTAATGATCACTCGTTCTTGGCTTGTTCAAGGTCCTTCACAAACTTGAACAATTCCTTTGCCTTTTCCTTGTTCTACACATCACATTTCAATCATATAGCAGTTAGTAACTAATGATATTATTAACTATATTTTTGGCTTGTTCAACGCTTCAACTTATGATGGAAGCACCTTAATTGTATCCTATACATGCTTAATGTCATTCCTAAATAAATTTTACGTTAGATTTTCCATCAATTTTTAAGATTTCAATTCCAACTATCAAGGCCCTTTAATTGCTTCATAAATCCTAATTTGTTCCATCTATACCAATTTGGGGAAAACTCTCAATTCTTTACCAATTCTCCAAATTAATTATAAAGATGTGAAATTAAGCTAATACGTAACATATGTATTCCCTTAACCATCACAATATCATGTTAAAATACTAATCCTTCTCTTAGCCATGCTTATGTCCCAAAGCTCCTCCAAGTCAAGTCATGTTCCCAAAGATCAATTCAACCCTTCTAGATTCATTTCCTTCATCTAATATTAATCAAACACATCCTACACATGATCTCTCTAGGGTGGCCAAATCCATCATACATGATGCCAAAGAAGAATATTTCTAAGTAATTTAACCATCACAATCAACCTTAAAGCATAAAAAGAAAGGGTAAACATAATTTCTCACCTTGATTAGTTTAGCTTGTTAAAATTCTTGTTTGAATGGGGATAGGGAATGCTTCTTCTTTGGGTGTTGAGTTTTGGTGTAGAGAGAACCAAATGGAATTTCTCTACATCATTTTTACTTATATAGTTATAGTATTGAATGGTGAAGATTTATCAAACTATATCTATGGGCTAAGATTTAACTTGAGTGAAGGGTGGAGATGACATCAAGATGGATGGCTAGGATTTTCTCTACAAAAGTGGGGGTCATCATAAGAGGTTAGGTGTCCCAATTGGGTTTTGACTCATGTGAGGGAGGATGAGAGTTTCATTTGCTTAGAATTTTGACTTAGTCAATTTTGATGACTAAGGAGCTAAACACCAAGGGTTCATTCTCTACACATGCTTTGCCTATTATTTTGGCCCACCATTTTTCCTACACCATTTCAGATGTTGCATTAAGTCTTAGGATCAATGGGCTAGCCTCCTTAGGTCAAATTTGGGTTTCCATTATATCAAGACCTATCAACAAGCCTATAGGCCCATGAGCTCTTCCCTTTTCTATTCTTTCCCTTATTTCTCATTGTAACTTTCCAAACTACCTCTCCTAACTTCCTTACTCACACTCTTAGCTATCATATGGGTTCTAGCTAAGTCATCAGAACAAGGTTAATCATCATAAAATCATATACTAAGCAAACATCACACATTGTATCTTTAGGTTACTACTTATTCCCTTAACAATCCTATATCATTTTATCATGCTAAAATCTAATTTCTTAATATCATTTATAGTTAGAAAGCTATAAAACATTCAGATATTACATTTACACTTCAAATCTTTTCTAAGAGTTGTCAAGATTACGCCTTAAATCTTAAATTAGGCCAATTTTAGGGTGTTTTAGGGATAATTTATCTCACTTCTTTTAATCTATTATAGTAAGTCATTAACAGGTAAAATATAACATGTTCTTTAAGCCCTCTAATTATAAATGCAATTATGAAAGTGTTTTATAGCTATTAATTCCACTTTATGAACACTTTAATTCTATATGTATTTTAATCAAATTAATATTAAAGAAAATATATAAAAACACCTGCAAAAAATATTTAAAATGCACTTAAAAATTAGTTTTGTATTGAAATTTTTTTAATAAAATCTATAATTTTATAATATAAATATGTAATTTCATATAAAATTACATGTTATTTTATATATTACTTTTACTTTTGATATTTTTCCAATTGACGCTAATCAACTATAATTTGAACAAAATAAATTAATAAATTTTTTTCTTAAATTTTATGATTGTGTTAGTCCTTATCATTGATAAAACTCTAGTTATTAATCTTAATCACAAAATTTTATAAAAAATATTTACAAAACAAAGAGTGTAATTAAAAAGTTATTAAAATTATTAAAATTATCTATTACACTTCCAACCCTTTATATATATATATATAAAAAAAAAAATTTAAAAAAGTTGCGGATGAAATCCCTATAATTAAAATACAGCTTAAATAAGTAATCAGCTACTAAATTCAATTGCTATAATTAAATTTACACGATCTAATAATTTTAAATTAACTCAGATAAATTATCCATGGGACACTCTAAAAGCCCTCCTTAAATTAACATATTTGGATTTAGTCTGCTTAATTTTGAGCAAGCATGAACCTAGCTAGCTTCACCAAAGTTCGAAGTACTTATTCTTTATACTTAATCGATAAGCTATCAAAGCTTGAGCTAAACATGACATTCTGATCAATTAATCATTACAAAATCAATAAATTTTTATTCCATGGTATTAAAATTTATTTTTAATTAGACTCTAAAATTGCAAGTCTAAATCCGATTGAAGCTTAATTAACAAAATAAAAATTCACTTATTTTTTATTGGAAAATCAACAGATTTGTAGACAAAATCAAGACAAATGTAAAGAAACCAACATAAAAATAAAAATCAAGAAAGAAAACAGATCCACCTGAAAGATCTTCCTGAAATTAGTCATTTATAATTTCATGTATCGGATAAGCATTCTAATTGCTGAGGATAGAAATCACCATAAAGAAAAGGAAGATCAGTATGAGTTCGAGTCCTCTAATTGCTATAAGAAGCGAATTAGGTTCTTGAGCTGAATAACTCAATAAGCTTCTTAAGCAATTAGAGGATTTGAACGCACAACTGACCTTTCATTTCTTACAGCAATTGGAAATTTTATCAAATTAAGAAATGAAAAGAAAACACAAAAACAAGCCAACAATTTTATGGCCATTCTTTTGGTTTCTGGGCACTTACAAAGATATATATAGCCATGTACTGAAAGCATTATTATTGACTTCTTTTGGTTGAAGGTCTTGTCCTATGAAATGTTGGGTGTGATGTACTGAAATACTCAATGGTTGTACCATTGTGGTACTACTGGGGGCATTTAAAGGCAATCAAGTCAGTAAATGGTAGTTAATTCAGAGAGGTTTTGAGTTTTAATCAGAGTAAATTTATAAAAAAAATTAGTTTTTTATACTGATTTATTATCAACTTGCCATTTCATAATTTATTTATTAATTTTTATATGCACTTAATATTTAAATATGCATCGATTTGTATAATTTACTATTAATTAGTACTTGTCATTGTCATGAAATAATTTAATCACTTGTAATTGAAAATTTTTAATGTAAGGAATCTTTAAGTTAATCAATTGTACTGGCTGCTATTTGTGTTTGCTCCAATTGCTGCAACACAGAAATTGTCAGGTGAAAGCATATATCTGTAGTATATATAAATATATGATAAGGAGAGGAGAAGTACATTTATTAAAATATTTTTATTATTTTTGATTAATTATTTTTATAAATAAAAATTAGTTTAATTAATTTATTAAATAATAATATTATTTTTTAGGAAAAGAAATCTTTATTTAATTAGAAAAATATAATTTATATATCATATTTTAGAATTGGTAATTTATTGATTAATAAATTGCCAATTATCAATATATATATATGCTTTAAGATAATCGTCAAAATTTAAGCAATCTTAAAATTAAGTACATCTTTTCCTTTTGAATAATAAGAATTTATTATTTTTATCAAAAAAATCATTTTCAGTTTATTATAATTTATTTTCTTTATTACCATAATAGATATAAATAAAAGTTTATAATTATTTAAGTATGATTATAAAAAAAAAATCATTATTGTACTATGAATAAAACAATAGTTTTTACAAAACGAAATATATATATAATAAATAATTCTTGTAATAATTTAAGTGATTATGTAACTCTACTAAATTAATATATAGCAAATAATTCTTGTAATAAATACATAAATTTTCTCTACAAATATGCATAAAAAATAAATAAAATAATTGTATTACATGAAATACTAAAAATAAAACTAAACATACTATTTTTTTTTGGAAAGGGATGAATAAAAAAGTTTGATAAAAAAAAATCTTAAAGCATGTTGTGATAAATTTAATTTAAATAAAAAAAGAACGAATTCAATGAGAATAAGAAAAAAATAAAATGATTATTATTAATATATAATTAATTATATTTACTTTAAATAAAAAAATCAATTAGAATAATTTATGTTTTTTAATGTTTTTTCAAATATTAATAAGTTAGATAAATTCTTTTAACTTTAATTATTAGAATATTAACAATTTAGGAGAAATTCTAATTTGATTTTGAGAAAATTCTCCTGTAAATTAAAAAAATTACTTTTGGTCCTATAAAAAAATGCAACAAAAAAAATATGCACTATTTGAGAGTTCATTTAACAATAATAAGTATAATCCTATTATTTTATTATCAAATTTCAAAATTTCCATTTATATTTATAATGGTATGTTTTTCGAAAAAAAATTATTTGTTTATGATTTTATAAATACTTAAATTTACTTAAAATTTTCATTATGGAAGAGATTCAATTTATATCAAAATTGAAAGTTAATTAAAAATTATTTATAATATAATGAATATTTTTAGTTTTTAATTTAGTTAATCATAAATATTATATTTTCAAATTTTCATTAGAAAGTCATAATTGATTTTGAACAAAACTGAAAAATCAACTTTAGATATATAAAAATTAAAAGATATGTACAGTGAATTATGAAACAAAAATCGAATGATAATTGTATTGATATCTTGAAAATAAAATATTTATTTATTAATTATAAATAAATCGATATTGTCAAAAATATTTTCACTCAAAGCAAATAAAAAAATTACAAACCTAAAACATATAAAATTAAAATTACAAACTGTTTCCATTATATATAATCACTTATATATATTTTATAAGTTATTTCATTTTTATTAAAAAAATAATTTAGAAAGGATATAAGAGTATTTCTAATAGTGCCTTTTATTTTAAAGAGCATCTTTTTTGTAAGTAAATGACATATTAATAAATTTTTAAAGAGTGTATAAGCACATTTATTGAGATAACTTTATTGATTTTTGACTAATTGTGTAATATCTCGAATTTTCATTTATTTTATAAAATCTTATTTTTGTACGGAAATATATTATTTTATTATTTTTTCTATTAAAGCAAATATTTGTGAACTCTTAATTTTGCACCTTCCATATTGCATTTGAAATCTTAAAAATGCTTAGGTGTAGTTAACAGACCTCCAGAAGCTAAAATTGAAAATTTGAGAAACAAAGAGTCAAAACCTATTATTTTGTACTTTGAACTACTTTTAGATCATCTAAGATTGAATAACGAACATAATGCAACTGGAATCGCGAAAAACGAATGAGAAACGGGTGAAAACAGGCAAAAATTGCAAAATAGGCAATGTTCAGCTTGGAAGCCGCAGAAGGCCCTGTGGCTGCTACCAAAATGCCTGCAGCTACCACAGGGCTTCTAGCGACAACAATTGTGTTTTTCGTACTTTTTTCCATTTTTCTTCATTTTGTGCACTTTTTGCACATTGAAAGTGCATAAAACCTTCCCCCAACCTCTCTCTTATATATAGGCATCCTCCCACTTCTTTCTAATCACCTCTTAACCTCTTGGTTTGCTTGATTAGCCTTCACATCAAGCAAACCATTTCCACAAGTTTGGTCCAAAAGGAACAAACTTTTTAGTTTAAAATTTTATTTTATTTTATTTATTTGGGCAATCATTTTGAGGTAACTTTCCTTAAACCAGTTCGAGGAGATCCTAATAACGTCGTCCGAGTCTCTGTTCGAAGGTTGTCATTCCGCCGAGCCGAGAAAGTGGAATTGCGATTCGGCCATCCGCTTCATCCGCCCTACGTTCCTAAGTCTTGTCCTCATAAGGTATTTATTTTATTTTATTATTTTCTTGTTTTGTTTTGTTTTTATTTTTATTTTTCTTTTACTTTATTTGTTTTGTTATTTTGCCTTAGGATTGTTTAGTTTGTTCTTTCCATTTATTATTTCTTTGCTTTGCATGTTTTATCATTTTCTTTCATTATTTGAGGCATGTTGATTAGAATTTAATTTAATTAACTAGGTAAATGATTTGAATTGTCGCATCGACTTGTTAATTAAAACCTGACCTAATTAACAACTTGGTAATCAATTAATCTGATTTAATCAATCAACCCACTTTTCAATCAATGAACTAAAACATAATAAAATGATTAGGCTAAACTAACCCCTTTGCAAGAAGGGTGAACTTTGTGGATTTTCATTTCCATTTATAGAGATACGTAGGTTTGCTTGTTTAAAGCATCAAATCTAATTTAAATAAAATGTAAATTCTCTTGTATATGATTTTATGAATTAGCTCTTTTTTTTGCGTTATCTGCTTTTAGTTTATTTTCTTTATTATATTGATTTTGTCTCTCTTTTTCAGTATTTTTCTTTAATAATTGCTTTAGAATAATTTTAGGGAATGTGTGACTTTCCTATAATGTATAAGGGCTAGAAGAAGTATCTCCTATTGTGGTTTTGAATTATAAGTTAATTCCTTTTACTTTATTGCTTGACTTTTATTGCTTTGGATGAATGTTTATTTATTTGCTTATTCATGCATTATATAATTGTTCATGCATTATGTAAATTGTTCGTGAAATTCATTTTAAGTGATCTTATATTAAATTTGCCAAACTAATCATTTTTCTAAATAAATTGAAAACCTAGTCCCCGAATCCTCTTTGGTTTCGAGGCTAGTGATATTTTCATTTGGGATATTAATTGGAGTCAATTTGGGTTTTTCACTTAATCTTTTTCCCAAATAAAATAAAATTAAGGTGGTGACTCTTTTCAAAATCAACCTATCTGAACCCAAGGGTTCCATCATGAGTTCAAACCCATATGAGCATTTCGATTCCTTTTAACAAATCAGACCGGTATTCGGGCGAGGCCTCACAGCTGGCGACTCTGCTGGGGAACACCATCTTTTTAACAAAAGAAATAAGAGGACTACTAATTGGTTTAAAACAAAGTTTGACACTTTTAATACATGACTTTCATGCATCAATTGCATTGGCTCTTTGCCTTTCAACCTAGATTTCTTAAGAAAACAATGGATAGAAAGTAACATCGAGTGGGTAACCCTCCTTGGGTCTATTCACCAATAGTGAAATCATCCACCCCACAATGAATTCTTTGATCCTTTCAAAGGTGTAACGAGTATGCATGTACTGCTGGACTTATGCGAGGCTCCTTGACTCACATGTGGTTAGGTATATTACTGCTCTAATGTGATGGGCACCCTGTACAAGCCACCCTTACCCTTTTCATGTAATGAACCTAGATCCTGACCTTAGGTTGTATGTACCATAATTAAAACCTTGTATCTTTGCATTCTTATAAAATATTTTCACCATGCATATTTAGTTATACCATGAACTGAAGAAGGGTCACATACTCACTTTCCACTTCTATCCAAACACTTTCGCTTATAAACCTTAAACACTCTCATCTCTGTTTCAATCACCTTTGCCCCCATAAACCTTAAGCCATCACCCTAAACCTTAGCCCATTACCTTAGCCTTTAATCTAAACACCAATACACTAGCCCTAAACCTAAAACCTCATTTGCCTAGCCTTAGCCTCAAACACCTCTAACCTTAAACACCGTTACTTTAACCTTACCCCATTACCCTAAACTTTAACCTAAAAAAACCTCTACCCTCATTTTTACCCATACATTGCCAACCTAATCATCAACACACTACCTTATGCCCAATACCTACCTTTAGCCCAACACACTACCTTAAGCCCAATACCTTTGGCCCAACACACTACCTTGAGTCCAATACCTTTGGCCCAACATACTACCCTTAGTCTAGTACCTTTAGTCTAACCCGATGCCTTAAGCCTGAGACCTTGACCTACGCAACCTTAGGAAATCCTCAAGAGCCCAATTGCAGTTAGCTCACAACATCAAAGGAAGTCTTTTTCCTTAAGGTTTGGATGCCCATATTCCTGCTTCTTCCTTAAGCACTTATTTTAATTCTTTGATTTGGTTCATAAGGTATCAATGGCCAATCCACTTAACATGGACAACCTGACCACACTTATGACTAGCCTTCTTAAGAAGCATGAAGAGCATTTTTAAGCTATTCTAGCTGCTCAACAGATCCAATTTGAAGAAATTATGAAGGAATAAAGGCAAGCCATCATTGAGGAAGTTCGAGCCCTGATTAACCAAGCAAACCTTGATAAAAATATGAATCAGTCTCATATGGGGAAACCTACCAATACTCAAGCCCTAAACACCACTACCCATTCTAGCTCTTCCTCTCTCCTAGATCATTTTCAAGGTGGGGAAGTTTTCTCTCAGGATACCAAATTGCTTGTGGATAAACTTGAAGCTATGTAGAAAACCATCAAATCCCTGAAGCACCAGAATGACTTAATTGATATGAATAGCTTGATCTTATTCTCTAATGCCAAGCTTCCTCCTAAATTTACAATGCCTGAGTTGGATAAATTTGATGAAACTACATGCCCCAGAACTCATCTGAAGATATATATGGGAGTAATGAAACCTATAGGACTTAGCGATGAGCTCCTTGCTCAAATGTTCCAAGAATTGCTAACTAGAACTGCCAGAAGATGGTTTCTTTCATTGGACAAAAGCTAAAAAAGAACACGCAATGATATTTGTCATGTCTTTGTTAGATAATATCATTACAACACTAAAGTAGATGTCACTAGGTGTGATTTGGAAACTACAAAGCAACTTCTAGATGAGTCCTTCTTTATGTTCCTTACTAGGTGGAGGGCTAAGACTGCTCAAATGGTAAGCAGGCCAACCATGCAAGAACAAGTAGATATTATTGTCAAGAATCTACTTCTAATCTATCGAGCCTACTTGTTAACACAATACCTACCCACCTTCAAAGCTTTGGTTGCAACTGCATCAGAGTTTGAAGATTCCATTCAAAGTGAATCATTTCAACCCGAATTTCTTACCATCCACTCAAACAATGATGAGGAACCAGACTTAATCCTACCTTACCTTAGCCTTAAGGGGCAGGTCATGGAGTAGTTTAAGTTCAACTAATCTGACCTGTCTAAGATTGAATTCTAAGTCTAAGCTTGAGTCTGAGTCCAAATCTCCAAGTCTGATGTCTATTTCCAAGTCTAGGTCTGTTATCTTTCTCGTGTATTTTGTGTCTACTATATTGGTCTCTTTTTGTCATCTTGTAATAAATTTTTCTTTATAGTAATGCATCTTTTCTTTTCATTATTTCTTATCTTCCTTGATTTAGTATGACGCGGATGAGCTTTAAAAAAGAAGAAAAAAAAACAAAAAAAACAAAAAAAAAACAAAAAAAAAAGAGAAAGAAAAAAAAAGAAAAAGAAAATGAAGAAAAGAGGGGTAAAGATTAAATCCACCACAATTAGTATATATCAGAATTTGAGGTGTCCTTATTCTCTCAAATTAACAACCGCTTCACCAACTCCTAATTAAAGAAGATCAAGATAGTTGAAGCACAAAGAGCAAGTAAATGTAATTACCTATTGCACATTGGGTAATCAAATGATGCACCTTAACAAGAGGCAACAAGTTCAAAGAAGACCTTTGTCAAACCTAGAATTCAAAAGTCATAGCCTCTGAACATGAAGAAAAATAATAAATCATGGTGGAATGTTTTCTTCCAAATTTCATTAATCTAAGCTAGCTAAGTTGAAAACCCAAAAGGGCGGCTTACCCAAAAGTTAAAGCTAAGAAAGAGAGAGAGAGAGAGAGAGAGAGAGAGAGAGAGAGAGCTCATCCAAGTCATCTTCCTTCATGTCCAAAGTTGTCATCTTCAATCAATTTGTCTCGTCTCATGTCTCTAAAGTCATCTTTCCTCATTAGAGGATCATTCTCTAAAGTTATATTATCTTCTATGCCCTTATCTTACAATGGGGGTATGTCTTTCTAGAACGTTATCATTTGTTGTCAATCCATCTCGTCGCTTAACTCAAAGAGTTAATACATATCTCTAGTCTATCACATCCCTGTCTCTCATTTGGGAACATGATCCCTAAGTTGTCTTCTTCCACTAGCCCTTTAGCCATTCCTAAGGGCTCTTTATTTTAGCTAGTGTAGTCAGTATGTTGTCAAGTCAAACTAATTAAGTGTCACTCTAAGAGTCTTTTTAATCTCAAACAATAAGAAAAGCCTGACTTGCTCTTTTCCATGATTCATGCTACAAAAAGTAAAACCATACAACTTCCATGATTCTTTTGAAAAATTTTCACCTACATTCAAGCCATTTTTGAACCTTTCCATTTTAAGCTTTATTGGCAAATCATACCATCATTTAAAGTTTGAGGCACATACCATCCTTTCCTTAGCAAAAATCTCATCACGGGCAGAACAAAAAATCCCAAGTCTCTTAAGACTCATCATTTTTGAATCTAGTCGAGGCATATTTCCCAAAACCTGTCATCCTCAAGTTGATTAAGAAGGACTCGAACCAGTCAAGGCCCATCTCATGCCTCTTTGGCAAACATCTCATTATCTTTGAATGATTAAGCCTTATTGGCAAAACATATAATCCCTGAGATCAAAGTCACTTAAGGCTTGCAAACCATTCTAATGCAACTAGGTCAAAGGGCAAATCCTTAACCATGAGCATGCGTTACCCTTATAACCAAAAGCTTTTGTCATGAAGCACAAACCTAAAAAGCCTTTACCATGAAGCCCAAGTCTAAAAGCCTTTGCCATGAATCCTAAATCCAAAAGCCTTCACCATGAAGCCCACTCCTAAAAGCCTTCACCATAGAGCCCACTCCCAAAAGCCTTCACCATGAAGCCCAAACCTAAAAGCCTTCACCATGAAGCCCACTCCCAAAAGCCCTTCATTTATAAAGCCTATGATCTCTTCTAAAGCAAAATATAAACTGAGCCTTCCAAATTGATTGCCTAACTTGACCTTTCCTTTAAGCCAAGATTAGCCTCACAAGTCTAGCATCCTAGCTTGATCTCTCTGACACAGTTTTAAGGCAAAATCTGACCAAGCCTTCCTAATGAACTCACTAGAAGGCCATAACTTGATCGAGCCTATAATCCAATCTCTTACATAGGCAAACTAGACTAAGCTTCTAAATGACCCAAGCGAAGGCCTAACCTAACCTAGCCTTCCAAGATGATCTACTCATCCTAAACAATCTTCCCTAAAGCCAAACTAGAAGTCTATAACTGACCAAGCCAATTACCAGACCTGACTAAAGACTCTCGTATAAACTTCTTTGGAGACAAGCCCAACAAATTGATCAAGCCAAACCAAACTTGACCTAGCTTTTTGACCTAATCATCTCTAAGGACTTGACCCCCCCTCATCAAGCTTTCTAATGTAGCCTCAAACCAAACCTTCTTGCAGGCCAAACCCACCTAAGCCCAGCCCGACCTTTTCCAACTATACCCAGCTTAACTTTCTAAAGTGACTTCTTCTTAGGTTGAACAACCAAAGACCAAATAACTAAGATACCTTCCAAAGTGGCGGCATATTTCTCCTAAAATCTTAGCACTCTCCTAGCAAACTGACCCTTCACAGGTTCAAGGTATCTAATCATTACATAGTCAGATACATTTCATAATAGAATAAGTTGTAAGTCAAACCTCTGAATCAAAATGGATTATCTTTTTTCTGATTCCTACCAAATAGGATTGTTATCATTCCTACCAGACAATATTATCTCTTCGTCGATTCCAACCAAATAGGGTCGTCATCTTTCCTATAAAAAAATGTATTAAAACTGATCAGTTATCAAGCTAGACTTTCCAAAATAGACCAAAACCATTACTTTTACTAGATTTCACTAAATCATCTGTAACTCTAGCATTAAGGCTAAACAGATAGTCTTGATTTAAATTCTCTAAACATTGAGGCTGAACAGATAACTTTGATTGAAATTTTCCCCAAATCATTTTTTACTTCCAACATTAAGGCCAGACAGATAGCCTTGATTTAAATTCTTTAAACATTATGGCCGAACAGATAACCTTAATTGAGATTTACCTAATATTAAGGCCGGACAGATAGCCTTAATTGAGATTTACCCAACAATAAGGCCGGATATATAGCTTTGATTGAGATTTCATCAAATCATATTAAGGCCGAACAGATAGCCTTGATTGAGATTTTCCCCAGATCATTTTTACTTCCAATATTAAGGCTGGACAAATAGCCTTGATTTAAATTCTCTAACATTAAGACCGAACAGATAGCCTTGATTGAGATATCCCTAGATTTTCTCTATTCTTCAACATTAAGGCCAGATAGATAGCCTTGGTTTAAATTCGTTAAATAATAAGGCCAAATAGATAATCTTAATTGAGATTTACTCAAACATTAAGGCTGAACAGATAGCTTTGATTGAGATTTAATCCAAATTATTTTTACCTTAAACATTAAGGCTGAGCAGATAGCCTTGATTGAGATTTTGTCCAAATCATCTTTACTTCCAATATTAGGGCTGAATGGATAGCCTTAATTGAAATTCACCAAGACCATTCTTGCATCTAATGTTAAGACCGGACTGATAGTCGTTGACAAAACCTCTTTTTACCCATAAATGTCTAGTAACGATCACTTAGGCATCCATGTGATTCCTATCCTTGCCCCTTTTACCAAAATTCTTTTGAAACTTCACCCATAAGTGTTTAGTAATGATAACCTAAACATTCCTATGGTTTCTTTTTCCATCTATCATTTACTTATAAAAAATCAACCATGCCTTTCACCCAAACATGTCTTAATACTGACTTATAAATCCCTTTGGTTCATTTTTTCCATTCCTCATCTCCGGGTTCACTATCATCATAATTGCCTTTTTTCCAAGCTAATTCTAATGAGAGGGCAGTTGTGAACCCTTAATTTTACACCTTCAAGATTACATTTGAAACCTTAAAGATGCTTAGGTGTGGTTACCAGACCTTCAAAAGCCAAACTTTAAAAATTAAGAAACAGAGAGCCAAAACCTATTATTTTGTGCTTTGAACTATGCTTCGATCATCTAGGATTGAATAACGAACACAATGCAATTGGAATCGCGAAAAGTAGATGAGAAATGGGTGAAAACAGGCAAAAATAGCAAAACGGGCAAAGTATTCATCCGCCCTACGTCCCTAAGTCTCATCCTCATAAGGTATTTACTTTGTTTTATTATTTTCTTGTTTTGTTTTGTTTTTATTTTAATTTTTCTTTTGCTTTATTTGTTTTGTTATTTTTCCTTAGGATTGTTTAGTTTGTTCTTTCCATTTATTAGTTTTTTGCTTTGCATGTTTTATCATTTTCTTTCATTATTTTGAGGCATGTTGATTAGAATCTAATTTAATTAACTAAGTAAATGATTTGAATTATTGCATCGACTTGTTAATTAAAACCGACCTAATTAACAACTTGGTAATCAATCAATATGATTTAATCAATCAACCCACTTTTCAATCAATGAACTGAAACATGATAAAATTGCTAGGCTAAACTAACCCTTTCGCAAGAAGAGCGAGCTATGTGGATTTTGATTCCCATTTAAAGAGATACGTAGGCTTGCTTATTTAAAGCATCAAATCCAATTTAAATAAAATGTAAATTCTCTTGTATATTATTTTATGAATTAGCTATTTTCTTTGCGATATCTACTTTTAGTTTATTTTCTTTATTATATTGATTTTGTCTTTCTTTTTTAGTATTTTTCTTTAATAATTGCTTTAGAATAATTCTAGGGAATGTGTGACTTTCCTATAACCCATAAGAGCTAGAAAAAGTATCCCTTATTGTGGTTTTGAATTGTAAGTTAATTCCTTTTACTTTATTGCTTGACTTTTATCACTTTGAATGAATGTTTATTTATTTGTTTATTCATGCATTATATAATTATTCACACATTATGTAAATTGTTCATGAAATTCATTTTAAGTCATCTTGTATTAAATTTGCCAAACTAATCATCTTTCTGAATAAACCGAAGACCTAGTCTCCGAATCCTCTTTGGTTTCAAGGCTAGTGATATTTTCTTTTGGGATATTAATTAGAGTCAATTTGGGTTTTTCCCTTAATTTTTTTCCCAAATAAAATAAAATTAAGGTGGTGACTCTTTTCAAAATCAACCTATTTGAACTCAATGGTTCCATCATGAGTTCAAGCCCAAAAGAGCATTTTGATTCCATTTAGCAAATTGGATAGGTGCTCGGGTGAGGCCTCACAATATTGAAGTTATATTTTTATTAAATGTATATATTCATATGATTTGAGAAATGTATTGTTAATCATAATTTTATTCTAATGTTAAATATATGGGTGTAATTAAAGAAGTATTATATATTTAATTATGAAAGTATTATGGTGTTTATTTCGAGAATTTATATTTTGAATATTAATATTAAATCAATATTATGTTCGATTAATCTAAATTATATTATTAATTATAAAATTTTATCAGAAGTTAGAATTTCGCTATAATTACTATTATTATGAATGATTTATATTAATTGAATTTCATTATGTAAATTATTATATATATATATATATATATATATATATATATATATATATATATATATATATATATATATATATATATATATATATATATATATATATATATATATATATATATATATATATATATATATGCATAATGGTTTTAAATAAAAAGAAAGAAAAGAGGAGCAGCTGATTGGTCCTAGTGGACCAATCAGCTGGTTGCAAAGAAGAAAAGAAACAAATGGAGAGAGAGAGAGGCAGAGAAGGAGTGAGAGAGAGAGAGAGAGAGAGAGATTGTTGGTGGAGTTTTGGCTAGCGGTGTCAAGCACCACCACCACCATTAAGAAGGGCAGTGGTCGATGAGTTCAAGAGAGGCAGCGGCGATTGAGACCAGTGGCGGACCGCGGCACACCTGAGGAGAGAATCTTTGCCGATGCCAAATCTTCAACTATAGATTTTGGTTGATTCCGGAGCGAGACCGGTGCCGCTCGACTCCTCACCTCGAGAGCTTTTGATAAGTACTTGTCCTGTCTCCTAAGGCTTACCGGAAGTGGAGATTGGAGTGGTGGAAGTTGAACATTTGAGGGCATTTTTTGGCGAAATGGTGACGAGTGGCGGTAAGTGGTGTTTGATTATGAGTTCCTAGCATTAGAGCAAACCTACTGGTGTGAAGATTGCCCTATTTTGCCACCAGCAGCGATGGCGCATGGCCGGCCGGCCACGCTCCGGTGGCGGCACATGGGATAGGTCTGGCAGCTCCATTTTTCGTTCTGGTGCGACTCTCAACATTCGGTCAATTAGAATTTGTGAGGGTACATCCAAATCCCTTGAATTTCAGTTATTATTTTATTATATTTATTAGATTTTAATTAGTATTTGATGAATAGAATTGATAGTTGAGTTTTGTTGATGATTGTGAGTTGGGAGGACCCAAGAGAGGTCTTTGGAGTTGTATTGGGTTGTGTTGATTGTTGAGATTATTTTAGAAATACTATATATATAGTATTTTTTTTGTTGCTTTTGAAATAAAGATAATGTCCTAGACACACACACACACACACACACACACACACACACATATATATATATATATATATATATATATATATATATATATATATATATATATATATATATATATATATATATATATATATATAGTTTTGAGATAAAAAATAAAAAATTGTAAAATATAGTTTTGAGAGAGAGTCCAATAAAAATAGTAACACTCACAAATTCTTTTAAATTTTAAAATTAAAAAATTTTCTGAAATTTTCGAATAAAAAATAAAATTTATTTACAATTCCTCTATTGATTCCTTAATCTAAATTTTATAATATTAAATCTACCTCCTATGGTTGAAAAATGTTTATAATATTAAATTCGAAAAAAAAAACTATTATTTTCTACCTCCTATGCTGGAATTTTTTTTTAATATTAAATGCTGATAGGACTAACTACTGAAACTCTAATAAAATCATCATTAAAAATATATTCTTTTATTATTATTATTATTATTATTATTATTATTTTGCTAATTGAAGCAAAATCATATATTTTTTCTTTTTTCTTATTCATTTTGCAGGGGAAAGACTCAATTTGGGACTTGAACTTTACTCAAAAATTTAATATGGATGTTGAAAAGATTTTGGTCTAATTGACCTCCTAAACTTCAATTTGAGTTCAATTTAGCATCTGACCATCAATTACAAATGACAAACATTTCGTTATTGAATTTGGTAAGTGATATTATGAGACTTATTTTATATTTTTTAAATAATAAGAATTATTAAAATTTAAAAAATATTTTAAAATAATAAAAATATTAAAATTAAAAAAATTGAACTTGAGTTTGAAATCCAAATCTAGACTCTCTCCGCTCTACAAGCCCTTTTTCAAAAGAAACACTCTCCTCTTATTCATCTTCTCCGTCTTCCCCTCCATCATCATCTACAAAAGTAACTCTAATAGGAATAGATAATCATTGAACTAGGGTTTTGATGGATGAGATTTCATCAAATTACCAAAAAAAAAAAACAAAGGTCTACATTAAATCTAGAGGAATATAACACCACACCAGTAAATAAAACTGTTAAGGTGAACCCAAAGTAAGGAGCCATGAAGACTTTACTATTGAAATATTAGAAGTCTTTTGTAATTTCATTATGTCTAGTTCATGAATGAGTGTTTTATGGTTATGTATTTAGAATTTCAAGAGTCAAGTTCAAGAATAATCTAAACTAGAATATGAAGACTCTAGTTGTTATTATATATATCTTGTAATGTTTTCATGATCAATAAGAGTGACTTTGGTGTGTTTAGATTTTTTTCTCCTTTCCAACAAGTGGTATTAGAGTCACAAATTAAAAGAGAGAGAGAGAGAGAGAGAGAGAGAAGAGAGAAGAGAGAAGAAAATGATGAATGGACGCATGTTTCCCTTTCAATTTCCAAAACATACCAAAGAAAGTTATGATAATTGGTATTTTCACATAAAAGCCTTGCTAGGTTTACAAGATGTGGGAGATTGTTGAAAAAGGTTTTGAACAGCCTAAGAATGAGGAAGTTTTGACTCAAGTGCAAAAGAAGGCTTTGAGACCTTGAGAGTAGAGTTTGAATTTCTACAAGGAATTGATAAGGTGATAAAGCTATGCCTTCAAACCTTGAGAGCAGAGTATGAATCTCTCAAGATGAAAAATTCTAAATAAATTTTAGATTATTTCACTCGAGTATTGAGTGTTGTCAATCAAATGAGAAGATATGGGGAAATGTTAGAAGATGCTAATAGGATTGTTATAAGCTCTTGAAGAAAGGATGACTAAGAATGAGCTGCAAGGTCAAGTTCTTTCAAAAATGTTATTCAAAGAAAAAGATGATGGAAATGAAGACTATCAAAGAGGAAGAGAAAGAGGTAGAGGTCGTGGTCTTGGACATGGCAAGTACAGAGGAAGAGGAAGAGGAAGATCTGATAAAAACTCTAACATACTGAAGATTCAAATAAGACACAACTGTTAAGAGGATATGACTGAGATAATAGGTATAACAACAGAGGATCAAAGGCTGATGTGCAATGTTGTAATTGTGAAAAGTATGGTCATTATGCCTTTAAATGTAGAAATGTAGCTGTCAAAGAAGAAAAGGCTTATTATACAAAATGTAAAGAGTGTGAAGAGGATGAAAAAGAAGAAATGGATCAAGAAGCATGGTTTTTGGATATAGGGGCAAGCAATCATATGATGGGCAAGAAGAATTTGTTTGTGTCACTCAATGGATCTTTCAAAGGCAATATTTCCTTTGGAGGTAGTAGAAAAATACTTATTGAAGGAAAAGATGATATTTTTATTCAAGCTAAGAGTGGATCAATAATGTTCAATGGTTATGGATCATTTAATTTAGCCATAAGTAACTTCTCCTGCAAGCTATTTTATGTGGCTGGGAGCTCCTAGTACAAAAATTACCATCAAGTGTCATAGCTGTCTTAGCTAGGCAACATGCCCTTAGATCTTGATACCGCCACCCTCTTAACATATTCCCAAGGATAAGAAAGCGGCCCATGCACCCACTATCTCTATATTAACCACACTAATTAGAAGCATGATTGTGTCAAGAGACATTCTCTCTCTTCCAAAAAGGTACCTAACTTTTGTCCCATGCATAGCCATAAAAAAGAGAAGGATAAATAATGTAATTTAATTAGATTGAACTCTATACTTTCTCATCTCTTTTTCACACTAGAAAATTCTCTGACCAGAGAAGAGAAATCTCCTTCTCTAGTTACGATGAAGCTCATAACTGACTTGAGCATTGGAGGCCGTTCGCCAGACATAAGGCTTGGCCCTTCTGACCATCTTTTTTTCTTTGCAGGCTCAAACATTTGAGGCCCAATATAGGAGAGTTAGCCTAGTATATCTTATTTAATTTAACTCCAATCAAATTGGCACTATTTGTGGGAACATTGGCTGATCTTTCTATTACTCGAACTATCATTCTCTTCTTTCTCTAAGGATAACAACATTTACTTTCTTTTCTTAGCCTGAAATCTCTTTCTCCCAAAGTAGGCACACACACTTGTAAAGATTACCCAAATACAAAGCTAGAAAACCTTTTGTTTCCCCTCTCATAATGATTAACCCCAGTGACCACGAGTCCTTGAGCCCCTTAGACTGACACCCACCTCCTCCACCTAGAAACCCTCAAGCACCAACTCTTATTGACTTGAATGCCTCACTCTAACTCCTCCTTTCCTAACAAAATGCTGCTGGATCTAGCCATACTCCATTGAACACTACTAATCTAGATCTTGCTCATGCCTTACAACTGATCAAGGTTGTGGCTGCATTCATTAGAGCATCCTAACAATAATAGACTTCTCTAAATTAAAAGCTTATTATTGTCCTCAGAACTACCCAAAGGATGAATGTAGCTAGAACTCTAGTATATGAAAAACAACCTAAGAAAACCCTAAAGTAATAGAAGGCTAGCTGGGAAACCAAGGAACAGGTAGGAGACTAAGATCCAAAGTAGCATGTGAAGATGATGGAAGTTCTACAAAAGAGGAAGAGGGAAGAACTAATGTGCCTCCTCCTAGAAAGGAGCAGGGACATGTACGTGGGAGAGATTCCCATACAGGCGATAAAGAACCAAATAGGGAGGGAGGATGTTCATGCAATCTAACAGAGGAAATATTAATAGAAGCAGGGGAAGAAATGATGGGAGAGAGAAGAGATCCAAGGATAGAAAAGTTCCTGACAGACACTCAAAGAGAAGAGGATGAAGGAGTAGAAGGACACCAGAGGTTATAATTAGTAATAGAAGAAAGGAAAATGAGATGAGAGATGCAGTAGATAAGTTTCTTGAAGAGATAAACTAAGATCATAATAAAAAAGGTATAGATAAAACCCTAATGTTGGCTCTAAAGTCTCTATTCATTAGATTTATCAAAGACTATCCCATGCCTAACAAGTTCAAACCCTCAACTTTGAAGAAGTATAGCAGCAAAATATATCATATAGTCCACATCATGAACTACAAACATACGGTTGAACTTTAAACTACCGAAGATAAGGTGTTGTGCAGAGCTTTCAAAGGCTTCTCAAAAGGAGTAGCAACAAAATGGTTTGATAGTCTTTAGGAGCTAAGCATTAACTCTTTCATGTAGTTAGCTAAGGCTTTCATGCACTGCTTTTCCTCGAGCCACCCTATGGAGAAAAAGACTCAGTACTTAAAGTCAGTGACGCAAAAAAAAGAATGAGTCCTTGAGGGACTATATAGGTTGTTTCAATAGGGAAGCTTTAAAAGTCACGCATGTAGACCAAACTTGAGATGTGGAAGCCTTATAGAATAGGACTTCACATACTGATTACCTTAAGGTGCCGCCATGCTTTTTGCACCATTGATGATGCTATAGGTCTGGCTTAAAAGTACATTCTTTAAGATGATGCAGTGGCTTCCACCTAGTTATCAAAGCGAAGAAGAATGGAGGTTATCTCGAAAGAAGAGACAAAGTCGAAGTGAGAAGAGAAGATAAATGATAAGGGGGAAGAGAAACCCTTGAAAAGAAGAAAATATGGGAGAGAGGCAACAAGCCTCAGCCACATTTCAACCCCAGCAAATTTACTCCGCTGAATGCCAGTCTTATAGAGGTCTTTGCAACCCTTAAAGACTAGAACATACAGGCTCACCCTAAGCCCATGATTGTTCTACAAAAAAAAAAAGAGATCAGAGCAAATATTGCCTCTTTAATTACATCCATGGCCATAATACCAATGATTGTAGATAGTTGATAGAGGAGATCAAAAGGCTAATAAAGTAGGGCTATTTGGGAATATTTATGAAAAGAGATGGAGCGGTAAGGCATGTCCTAATGAAGACAAGGGAAAACACCCTAAGAGACCTAATGATGGCTCTACCAAAGTCATGCATTATTTAATTGAGGGGTTAGATGAGGCCTTAGCTAGCAATAATTAGGTGCGGGCTTTGGCAATAAGGAGGGAAGAGCCTGAGTGCATTTATTATAATGGGTCAAAGGTTAAAGCAGAGAGGCTAAATGGAAGTGTCCTTCACACCCCACGTGCCGATCCTTTGCTCATCTAGGCAGTGATTACAAATTAAGTGGTCAAGAGGATCCTAGTCGATGAGGGAAGTTTAGTGATCCTACTGACAGTAGATGAATATGCGAAGATGGAATTTGGGAAAGCAGATTTAGAAGAAATGGGTAATCTAGTATGTACCTTAGACAAAACAGAAATCTTGTCTACCAAAATAGTAAAGCTCCCATTCACTATTGATATAGCTCTCGATAGTGTCACAATGATGGTAGTCTTTGTTATAGTCAGAGTGCCTCTTACCTACAATGTTTTGCTTGGTAGACGTTTATTGTATGATCTCAATGCCTCCACAAATATCAGGCACCTGAGAATGATGATCCCTAAGCCAAACAAAGGAGAATTCTATATTTATGGCATGCAAGATAGGTAAGGAGAGAACTAAGAAAGGAAGAAGATAAAGACAAGTTCAGCTATGGTGTAAGTCGAGGAGGTAGCTATAGTCAAAGTGGCTACACTCATTCTAGAGCAGCGAACTAAGCTAGTTGAGAAGTTAAAGAAGTTTATAGTGAAGGAGGAAGAGCCAAAAAAGTTTCTCTTAATCAATTCCTCCTTAGAGGAAGAATAGAACGAACGAGGCATACCAATTTCTTAGAGAATGTATCTTTAGTTTTACTTGGTCTTCAGCAGAGATGAGGGATAAGTCCTGATGTAATGGTGCATCAACTGAATGTAGATCCTGCTTATAGACCAATCAAACAAAAGCAAATATGCTTTGGCATAAAATGGTAAGTAATGATTAACTATGAGGTGGATAAGCTGATGAAGGCAGAGTTTATAATAGAAATGTAGTATCTAGAGTGGCTACGAACATAGTGTTAGTGAAGAAGGTAAATGGAACTTATAAAATTCATATACTTCACAGACTTAAACAAGGCATGTCCTAAAGATTTCTTCCCTTTACCCATTATTGATAAGTTGGTAGACTTAACAGAGGGGTGTGGGTATCTATCTTCTTTAAATGTGAAGCAAGGGTACTATTAGATTAGAATACATCTAGATGATAAGAAGAAGACCTCATTCATAATGGAGAAAGGTATCTATTAATATATGTCAATGCCCTTCAACTTGAAGAATGTTGGAGCTATATATCAATGCTAGTGAATAAAATGTTTAAAGAGCAGTTAGGCAATAATCAAGAGGTGTACATTGATGATATGATAATGAAAAGCAAAAGCTTCGAAGATCACCTTTAAGATTTGGTTGAAGTACCGGGTATGATGGATCAATATGGGATGAAGCTCAATCCTGAGAAATGTGCCTTCTTTATTTAGGGGGCAAGTTTCTAGGAAGCATGGTAAGTGAAAAGGGAATTAAGCCTAACCTAGACAAAGTAAAAGCTATCTTAGAAATGATCGCACTTAGGAGTGTGAGAGAAGTATAGAAATTGACAAGGCAGATAGCTGCATTAAACAGATTCATGTCCTAGTTGGCTGAGAAGTATCTTCCCTTCTTTAAGAAATTGAGGAAATCCTAGACCTTCGATGGACAAAAGAGTACTAGTATGCATTTACAGAGTTGAAAGCTTTTGTGAGTTTAGACTAGATCTTGAGTAGACCCATGCCACGCCAAAATGTGTTGATAAATATATCTACTTCAAACTAAGCAGTTAGCTCGATACTGATCAAGAAGGAAGCAACAGCTCAAAAGTCTACAAGTAACTTCTCTTGCAAGCTACTTTATATGGCTGAGAGCTTCTAGTATAGACATTACTATTAAGTGTCAGAGCTGCATTTAGCCATAGAGCGCATCCTTAGATCCTGACACCACCACTCCCCTAACGTATTTACAAGGACAAGACAGCGGCCTATGGACCCACTATCTCTGTAACAAACACCCCAATTAGAAGCATGATTGTGTCAGGAGACATTCTCTCTCTTCCAAAAAGGTACCTAACTTTTGTCTTATGCACAGCCATAAAAAAGAGAAGGATAAACAATGTAATTTGAGTAGATTGAACTCTACACTCTCTCATTTCTTTTTCTCACTAGAAAATTCTCTGACCAGAGAAGAGAAATCTCTTTCTCTAATCACGACGAAGCTCACAACTGACTTGAGCATCTGAGGCCATTCATTAGACATAGAGCTTGGTCCTCTTGACCATCTTTTTTTCTTTGCAAGCTCAAACATTCGAGGCCTAATACAGGAGATTTAGCCAGCACATCTTATTTGATTTAGCTTCGATCAAATTAGCACCATTTATAGGAACATTGGCTGATCTTTCTATTACTCAAACTATTATTCTCTTCTTTCTCTGAGTATTACAACATTTACTTTCCTTTCTTGGCCTAAAAACTTTTGCTCCTAAACCAGGCACACACCCCTATAAAGAATACCTAAATACATAGCTAGAAAATGTTCTGTTTCCCTATTACAATAACTAACCCTAGTGATCATGAGTCCTTGAGCCCCTCAGACTGACACCCACCTCCTCCACCCACAAACCCTTAAGTATCGACCCCTATTGACTTGAATGGCTCACTCCAACTCCTCCTTTCCTAACAAAATGTTGCTAGATCTAGCCATACTCCCTTAAACGTCGCTAATCTAAATCTTGCTCATGCCTTACAGTTGATCAACATAATGGCTGCATTTATTAGAGCATCTTAACAATAACAGACCCATCTAAACTAAAAGCTTATCATTGTCCTCAAAACTACCCAAAAGAGGAATGTAGCTAGAACTCTAATATATGAAAAATAACCCTAAGAAACCCCTAGAGTAATAGAAGGCTAATTGGGAAACCAAGGAATAGGCAGGAGACTAAGAACCAAAGTAGCATATGAAGATGATGGAAGTTCTACAATAGAGGAAGAGGGATGCACTGATGTGTGTTGTGAAATTTTATTTATACTCGCAAGCACACGAATCACTGATTTTGTAGATAAGTGATAACAAAATTATTTCCACAGAAAGAGCTATGAAAAGAATTATGGAAAAACTTAATTAAACCACATTAATTTAATTTTAACATAGTTCCAACTAATTTTTCAGATAATGATAAAGAAATATAAAATAGAAGCATCAAAATCACACAATTAAAAGTGGTTCAACTTGTGAAATAAAATTCAGATAAAATATTACCAAGATTTCAGAATTCACAAATGTTTAATTAATAATTTTTATATCATATTGATTCTAATTTTTAGATGATAGTTTAGAAATCAATCTTTCTATCTTTTTTTCACTAAGCTCAATTTTATTAAATTCTTAAATAGATTTTCCTTCTCTTTAAAAGTGTAATTTCTAAGCATTATATGTATACAATTTAATGGAAAATACATAATCAAAGAAAATTACTTTTTCTTTCAATAAAAACCAAGTGTAGATAATTTTCCTAACAATAAAAAAATACATGATAGAATTGATGAAATGATATTATACAATGAAGCCAAAATCATAAACATTAAATTGCAAAATACTTGGAATCAATACAAAATAGAAATTAATAATTTAATGTGGTTTCATCATCCACTTTAGTAAAATTAAAAATTAGAAAGACATAATTAAAACAATAAAATAAATAAAAGAACCTGTTTTAACAATTTGGATCCTTAATCTTGAAATCTCAACTTCTTCCTTATTTTCTCAATTTCTCCCATTTCAAGCTCTCATTTGCTAATCCATTTTCCTTCTATTTATAAGCATGATTGGCTAGATGGAAGTTTGATGATGAAGCTAATTTTGAAATGATTTTTCTTCCTTAGTATGAAATATGTGACTTTAAACTTTGAATTCTTGATTTTCCTTAGTTAGATTGCATATTGATGGTTGGTAAGTTCTTTAGTCTCCATTGTACACTTGAAGATAATATCCTTTGTCAAAAAGAGAAAGTGGCTTAGTTGGTTTTGTTGAAAATTTATTTCTTTCACAAAATTTATAATGATAATTATTATTAATATACATGCAAGTAAAAGACTATAATTTCACTCAATTTTCATACTTTCACCATTTTATTTCTTATTTCACAAAAATAACATTAAATAAAAATATTTATTTAATAAATGAATATCAAAAAATAAATTTAAGGGCTATTAATATGTATTAAATTATGCTCATCAAATATCCCCAAACCTAGATTTTGCTAGTCCTTGAGCAAAAGAAAAAAAAAAAAAACTAAACTTGTCTACTTTTGTAAGAAATCACGATTGTATTTAGCATATATAATAAGCCTTTAAACCTCCTAGGTGGCCTATAGAGGATGAGTTGTAGTCTTGTGAGGGCTTCCAGTGGTGATACCCACAAACACTTGTAAAACTCTAAATTCCAACTATTTATCTCAGAGAACAATAAATTATCGCAACTTTGAAATCAAACAAGTATTAAATTGAATATATATCCATTCAAAAATTAATTCATCTTGCAATAATCATACTAAAGTGAGTGTGTAATATAGCCAATGTTAATGATAAATGTGATATGCATGCTTCAAACAAGTAAAATTCTCATAACTTTACAATAACAATCATTTAATTTCTAATAAAGAATTAAGTATCATAACCTTCCCCTTTGGTACAAATCTCCACTACTTTGAAGGCATCACATGAGATCAAAAGGTCTTTAATACTAATTGTAATGGGGCCGTGGGGTATTGATGTGGCTAAAAAATGAAAGGGATAGGAGATTACACAAGTTTTAAAGACTTTATAGAGTTAAAGGCATCATAGTATTTTATAAGAGACATTTCTCAAAACCCATAGAAGCATATAAAACATAGCTAACTATTATTATGTTAGCCTTTACTTTATTCTAACCTCCGCTTATAATGTCTAAGCTTTGATCTTTAGACTCAAGATTTTTTTTTTTTTTTGAAATTTCATTGCTCCACAAATTTGTCTTATTATTTCTATCCCAAACTTTTAAGAAGTGTCTCTTGCTCATGAAATTTATCTTTTTAGCTTTAATTCATCTTTAAAATAATGGCAAAGATATAATCATGTTTAGAATAGGTGAGAGATATGGTTACTAAAGAAAACAATTAATAAATGTAGGCTCAAATTGGCTCACTAAAGGGATGTTCTCCTAGAACATCAATTGGAGAACCAACTTATTTGACTTTGTGGTGAAAATCCTAATGTCTTAGTCATTTCACAAGTGATGCTCAATTAGTCGTTCACCTCAAATGACCTTAAGGGAAAGTTCTAATATTTAATTCTTTCAAATCAAAATTAAAATGATCATCAAGGTAAAGGTATAAGAACACACCTATTCTAGCATACTTATCTTTCTATAGAACAATTATGGCTATTATGAAAAAAGAGTTGAGTATAATGACTGCTAAAATAAATTAATTAAAGAATGTCATCAAAATTCAAATCAATACTCATTACCAATCAAATCCATGACATTAAAGCTTAATTCTCATCACAGTAATTGGAAGTTTTTTTTTTTTTTTTTGAAACTAGAAAAGAAAGTCACAAAAAATATATATTTGTATCAAGAGCACAAAAGTAACTTTTTGCTATGCCATTTGAAGTTTTAGTGAATTGGACCTTTGAAACAATTGAGAAAACAAATTTTTTTTTTAAATAACAGTTTCTTCACCCCCAAACTTATCTAAGACATTGTCCCTAATGTCTATTATAGATAAATAAGGAGTAAAGGACTTCACTTGATCAGGTGTAACAAAGAAATGCTAAGCAAAATCATAAGAGATAGGAAAGTTACAACTGGAGATTCAGATCTAGTACACACTTCTTGCTCTTATTGTCCTTGGGGTACCATACAACTTGCTTCATCAATGGATCAAGTTCGGGTACACAACTTTGTAGTTAGTTAATCAATTCATTAGCAATTGAAGCAGAGACTAGGATTCGTTGGCTCGCCTATGTCATAAAACCCTGTTCCACAGCTTCAACAAGAAATGATAATAAACCATTATAAAAGCCATCAACATTAAGTAATCCCAATGGCATTTTATGGATATTTTGTTTGGGCCCAAGATGCAACATTGAAAATATCTTCAAATGTTTCTAAATACCAGGTAATGTAATAAAGGCATTAACATGGTGGTACATATATCCCATTCATTCAAACATGCTCATAACTTGTAACTTAGTACCTATAGTTCCATCAGTGTTATGCTTATTTTTAGCCAAAGTTTTTAGGATTATACCAAGGATTTTGCTACGTCTAATATACGCCAAACTTGAGACACATTCCCTTAACCCTAAGCTATCTCTCCCAAACACTAAATTAATTTTTTGCTCAGCTAAAATCTAACCAAGTTCATTGGCCGCCTTTCAGTGTTCTTTGTTCTTACCATAGTTTAGACTATAGAAGACACAAATGGTTTTGAATTTGTATGTTGAAGGTTCTGTGATTTCTACTTACTTTCTCTCCTAAAAGCTCTATGCATATTAATAATGGTGATTGTTTATATAATAAAAAAAAATAGGAGAGTAAAAGAAAAATAGTTCAATGTGGTAAAATATCTATTGACAGAAAAATAATAGATATTATATACACAAATGTCAAAAATAAAACATAGGAAAACTAAAAAGGTATTAAAAATAGAAAAGGTTTGTAAAAAGATAACTAGGGTGATGCAAATTCAAAAAGTAACTACAGAGTGTTGAAAAATGCTACAACAAAAGTAAAAAAGTTAGTGATACACCTGATGATGAACAGTAGTTGTGACTATGGCTTACATCTTCCTCTGGTTTTACGTCTACTAATAGTTTGAATGCCTTCTATGAGTCGAGGATAGGCTTCCATCCATTTTTCTTGTAGATGGAAAAAGGGTCTTTTAATGTTAGACTCTGTAGACTGTAATAGTGTTTCTCTCCTTTTAATGAGTTCTATAAATCTAATAGAGTATGTTGGGCCAGTCCACAAGGATGCGTCTCAAGAGTCTATAGGATATTATCTAAAGACTCTTTACTCAGTCTATCTTTTATGAATGTGATTTTATCTTCTTGATTAATAGATGCAAATCCAATGTTTCTACAGTGTGTGTTGCAATTCTATCTTGCACACTTGTAGCAAACTCTCATTCTCTTAGGTCTCTTCTTCTTTGAGTAAGAACTTCTTCCCATACCTAGCAGGTATTTAACAAATGATTCATTAAACTCTTTTGCCAGTTGTACTTTGGCTTATATGATCCACCGAATGGGCTCAGAAAGATTTTGGCACAATAATGCCTTTATTCTTTCCAATCTGCATTTGTAAATTTTTCTGAGTACATCTTGAGGAAGAGTTGGAAACTTGTTTTTTAGTGTAGCAAGAGATGCTTCCATATCTAGCTAAAAAGTTTGTATTCTATACTTACAAAACAAAGAACAAATGTTAAATATAAACAAAAATTAGTCACACAAAGAAAAAGAAGAAAGAAAAAAAATGACATAAATGAATTGAATTGATCTTAATAAGTAAGATCACTCAAATGTGCTTCTTCCACTGTTGTTGGTTTCAACTCCAAAAATGGTTTCAATTTATGTTCATTGACTTTAAATACATCACCATTTTTAAAATTTTCAATTTCAACTACTCCACGTGGAAATGTAATGCGAACCAAAAATGGGCATGACCATCGAGAATGCAACTTACCAAATAATAGATGCAAATGAGAATTGTATAAAATGACTTTTTGACAAGGAGTAAAAGACTTTCTTAAAATATTTTTATAATGGAAAATTTTCATTTTTTCCTTATACCGTTTTGCACAATCATAAACATCACTTCTAATTTCCTTTAACTCATTCAATTAAAGCATTTTTTTGAGCATCAACTTTATTTAAAGAGAAATTTAAGTATTTGATTGCCTGATATGCTATAGGTTCCAATTCAACTGGTGAGTGACATGGTTTTCCATAAACAAATATGAAAGGAGACATTCCAATAAGGGTTTTATATGTTGTACGATAAGCCCATGATGTATCATACGATTTCAAAGACCAATCTTTTCTAGTGGGGTTAACCATTTTCTTAAGAATGCGTTTGATTTCCCTATTTGAAATTTCAGCTTGACCACTTTTTTGTGTGTGATAAGGAGTAGCTACTTTATGAGTAATGCCATATTTCTTCATCAAATGCTCAAAATGCCTATTACAAAAGTGCTTTCCTCCATCACTAATGATTGCTTGTGGTGTACCAAATCTAGAAAAAATGTATTCTTTCAAAAATTTCACCACAACCCTATGATCATTTGTTCTACATGCACTTGCCTCTACCCATTTGGATACATAATTAATAGTAACAAGGATGTACAAATTACCAAATGAATTAGGAAAAGGTCCTATAAAATCAATACCCCAAACATCAAATAATTCAACCACAAGAATTGGATTTAAAGGCATCATATTTATACAGGAAATACTTCCTAATTTTTGGCATCGATCGTAAGAATTACAATACACATAGGTGTCTCTAAACAATGTAGGCCAATAAAATCTGCATTGTAAGATTTTTGTAGTAATTTTCTTTGCATTAAAGTGGCCTCCACAAGCATGGTCATGACAAAAAGAGATAATGTTTCTTTGTTCATTTCCAGGCACACATCTCCTAATTACTTGATCTGGACAATACTTAAACAAGTATCGAACATCCCAAAAAAAATTTCTTTACCTCAGCTAAAAATTTTGTTTTATCTTGGTTACTTTAATGGCTTGGCATATGACTTGCAACAAGATAATTTACAATATCAACAAACCAAGGTAACTGTGATATGGACATGACTTTCATCAGAAAAAGTCTCTTTGATGGGAAAATCCTTATCAATAGATTCCACTATTAGTCTAGACAAATGATCAGCCATAACATTTTCAAAACCTTTATTGTCATGAATTTCAAGGTCAAACTCTTATATTAACAAAATCCATTGAATCAAGCGAGGTTTAGCATCTTTTTTTTTTACAAAAGGTATTTTAATGCAGCATGATTAGTATAGATAAAGACTTTGGATCCAACAAGATAAGGTCTAAATTTGTCTAAGGCAAACACTACAGCAAGCAACTCTTTCTTAGTGGTTGAATAATTAAGCTGTGCATCAGAAGAGTTTACTTGCATAATAGATCATGAAAGGTAGCTTATTGACTTGTTGGCCTAAAATAGCACCAAAAGCATAATCAGAGGCATCACACATGATCTCAAAAGAAATACTCCAATTAGGTGGTCTAATAATGGGTGCAGATGTCAACAAGATTTTAAGCTTCTCGAAGGCTTGAAGGCATTCATTATCAAAGATAAAAGGTGTATTTTTTCCAAGTAAGTTACACAAGGGGTGAGAGATTTTACTAAAATCTTTGATGAATCTCTGGTAGAAACCAACATGACCTAGAAAGGATCAAAATTCTTTTATAGTGTGGAGTGGAGGAAGGCTAGAGATAAAGTTTATTTTTGCTTTATCTACCTTAATTCCTTGTTGTGATACTTTGTGACTCAAAACAATTCCTTTTTTAACTATGAAGTGGCATTTTTCCCAATTTAACATAAGATTTTTTTTTTCTTTACATATAATCAAAACCAAGGTCAAGTGATGCAAATATTCATCAAAGCTAGAACCAAAGACAGAAAAATTATCCATGAATATCCCAAGAAAATGCTCAACCATGTCAGAAAAATTACTTATCATGCCTCGCTGAAATATAGCAAGTGCATTGCATAACCTAAAGGACATATATCGGTAGGTAAAGGACCCAAAAGGATAAGTGAAAGTGGTTTTCTCTTGATCCATAGGTGCAATTGGGATTTGGTTATGTCCAAAGTAACCATCAGGGAAATAATAGTATGCATGACCAGATAATCTCTCAAGCATTTGATCAACGAAAGGAAGTGGGAAATGATCTTTACTTGTGACAGCATTTA
Source organism: Reutealis trisperma (assembly GCA_947687605.1). Taxonomy (NCBI): domain Eukaryota; kingdom Viridiplantae; phylum Streptophyta; class Magnoliopsida; order Malpighiales; family Euphorbiaceae; genus Reutealis; species Reutealis trisperma. Next base: position 77,070 of record CANTUT010000023.1, read on the forward strand.
ACTTCCTATAATCAATACAAACATGCCATCCAGTTTGGATTCGAGTGGAAATTAGTTCATTTTCATCGTTTTTCACTACTGTTATGCTAGATTTCTTTAGAACTACCTGCATAGGACTCACCCATGAACTATCAGAAATAGGATAAATGACACCTACATCTAAAAGTTTTATCACCTTAGCTTTAACAACCTCTTTCATGTTGGGATTTAGTCATCTTTGAAATTCACAGCTAGGTTTAGCATTATCTTCTACATGAATTTTATGCATGCAAATTGAAGGACAAATACTCTTAATGTCTAACATTGTCCACCCTAATGCATCTTTATGATCTTTCAAAACATCAATCAGCTTGTTTTCTGGTTCTATCTCTAAATCAAATGCTATGATAATGTGTAAGGTTTATGATGGTCCTAAAAATGAATATTTCAGCGACTCAGGCAATGGTTTCAAATCTAACTTTTGTGATTTAGGAATTGACTCTTTAGATTCTGTGGGAAATAGAGGTTCGATTTTGGCTTTCCACTTATTTGTATTCATTAGTGGAACAGATTCTAATAAAGAATTCACCTTACTAATTGAATTTTCAACATCTAAGTCCATGCTAAATTGAGTTAAACATTTTTCAAATGGATCATTTTTATTCATTTCCATAAAACAATCATTGATCACACTCTCAATCATATTAACTTCAAATAAATCATCATTGTCAATTGATTGATGAGCAACATTAAACACATAAGTTCAATAGTCATATTCCCAAATGATAATTTCAAAACACCACTTCAACAATTAATGATTTTATTGGATGTGGCAAAAAATGGTCTTTCTAAGATGATAGGAATTTGATCCTTTGTGTTTTCAATAGGCTAAGTATCAAGAACAATGAAATCTACTGGAAAGTAAAACTTATTAACTTTCACCAAAACATCTTCTATGAAACCTCTAAGAATTTTGACAGACCTACCAGCTAATTAGAGTATCACAATTATAGGTTTCAACTCTCTTAACCCAAGTTGCTGATAAACAAAATATGGTAACAAATTCACACTTGCTCCTAAATCAAGTATAGCTTGGTTGATTACAAGAAATTGTCAGACAACTATGAGGCCTCGCCCGAGCACTGGCCTTATCTGCTAAAGAGAATCAGGATGCTCATTCTAGTTTTAGACTCATGATGAAACCCTCGGGTTTAGATTTGGTTGATTTTGAAAATGATTTTAGGAGTCGCCACCCTAATTTATTTTTAAATGGAAAAATTAAGGAAAAACCCAATTTGATTCCAATTTATTAATTTTTTACTTTAATTCACCCATGGATGAAATCACTAGCTTTGAACCAGGTTGAGCTCGAGGACTAGGTTTTTGGTCTTAAATAATTAAAATTTGGCTCTTAAGTTTAATTTGACTTTGAAAATTTGATTTCTTAAATAACAAATATTATAAGATGATAAATATAAATAAGATGCATGAATATGACATAAGTGCAAAGTAAAAATTAAAATAAAATATCCATAAATTAAAAAGGAAAAAAGAGATTGATAGAGATTGGATTTGAAGTTTGGACTTAGATTCCAAACGTGCCTACGTACCCCATTGAATGGGGATCAAAACTCACAAAGTTTATTCCATGATTAAGTGGAAGGGTTTAGGAGTTTATCAGATTGATTTTGGTTTGGGTGTTTTGAGAGTGAGGGAAAAGGCTGAAACCTTTGCTTTGGTGAGTGGAGAGTTTTATCGGACTGAAGTTCCATTTTATCGGGACCGGGTGATTGGATTGATTTGAGGGATTAATTATCATATCTCAATTTCTGAGACATGATAGTCCTAGAACACGGGTAGACATAAGGTCACCCACGCTCATAAAACCCATTGAAACATATACAAATCATGCCTAGGATCGTACCAAACCTCATACAATAACTCATTTAAAACATTAAATGAAAACCTTTAATTGTGGAAGACTGTAATTAGACACTTCACATAAAATCCATAAGAAAATAATATTCATACTCTATTCGAAAACTTAAGAGAATAATAACTTCTCAAAATAAGCATCAAAAACAAATATTCCCAGAGCATCAAATGACAACACTTCATAACATGGTATTTATATGACTTAGACAAGGAATCCCCCAAGCGAAGTAGAATGCTTGAGCCATCATCTTGCCTCCTCACATTTGCTCACATGGAACCATACAAGGAAGAAGGAGTGAGATAGATGATAACTCATAGCTTATACACATAGTCACGAATTACACTTCATGAATCAGGTTACAATTTATCAAGGGTTCAATTTAACAAGTTTGTAGAAATCACACGTATAACACATAGTGAGTAAAGGCTATTGCTCTATCACTCGAACACATAGAGGAGAGGTGGCCTTATACCAAATTCCAACTCCTATCAAATAGAAGGCATGAAGTTGATCAAACCCCACAACTAGAACCACCCTTTTTTAGGTGAGGTGGATACACTACCCCTATCCATCTAGTTAAGACCATATGCATAGGTTCCGATGATTACCTACATTAGCATAAGGACTTCTGCATATCAAGTTAGAGGTAACATAGCTAGAGCTAATGGTAATCACATATATCAATAACATTTAAGGCAATAATAACATGTTTCACAATAGCAATAACAGTTTAACTTATTGAACAAAAGATACAAGAATAGTGTAGTTTCAGAAAGAATATAAGTTAGGGTTATAATCACAAGGAATTATCATTGGATAAGCAAAAATGGTTTTTGGACCAATTGTCCTTTGGCAACCCAAGCTTAACAAAGAAATCATATAATAACATTTTAGAATAGAAAGAACTTGGGTTTCAAGATCTCAAAGGCTCACATAACATGATATCACATACTTGTAACATAACATAATGTTTCTTCACACTTGGAGCATGAATACAGTGTTTACTCACCTTGTCGTTCATTTGCTCCTAGCACACGTAGCCCTTTTAAACTTCTAAATCTCCTCAAGCTCTAACATAATATTTACTTCAATCCTCAGTATTTATTTAATCATGATGCTATCTTATCCCATAACTATCCCATGCACAAATAATATTCACATATACTTACATGTGCAACTCATCACTTGCACATATAAGTGCACCTCATCACTTGCACATACACGTTGACTTTAAAAGTCTTGTACACTTGGCCTTAATAGGTCCATATGAAAATACATTATAATTCACGTCAATACCTTTCTAAGGTTAACACAATATCATTATCTTAATATCAACTTACTTTAAAAATCATCTTAATACACTTAACACTTCCATATATGTCAACTTAACATATAACTTTTCAAGCATCATGCTTATCTCTTATGACCAATTTCTTCAATCAATCTCTTCATCAATTCAAGACCATTAATTCATTATTAAGTCATCATAAAATCCATTTCCATATTATCCAATCATATTCACATTCTAATCACAACATAAGGTTAAGATATCTTAAGTATACCAAAGTGCCTCTAGGCTTATCTAGTGTCTTCCTTTCAACCAACATGTAATTTAACCATTTATCATACATACATGTCAATAATTGTTAAAATACATCACATAAAAATTATAGACATTGGGACAAAAATGCCATAGTAGGCCGAATGCATCATCAAAGGAAAAACTGAATTTTTCTTACTTTTCACACTTTCTGTTTATTATAGTAATATGTAAAAACATGATTTGAACCAAGATTTTTCATGTAAACATAATAAAAATCATTTTAGAATATTATTCTACATGAATCATAGCATATGGTATTTCTCATACATGAAAATTCAAATTTTGGGTTCTAGGGTGCAAAACCATGAGTTTTCTTATTTTCGGTATTTTTCAGTCATTACAGTAATATATAAACAGGTCGTTTAAACCATTATTTTTCATAAAATCACAGAAAATATCAGTTTAGAACATCCACATGTATGAATCAGTAGCCATAGATAATAATTATGCATGAAAATTCAAAACTTTAAGGCTTAGGGTGAAAATCATGAGTTTTTGCACTTTCTGCGCCTTCCGTTCATTACAGTAATATATAAACACATGATTTAAATCATTATTTTTCATCCAACCAAAACAAATATCAGTTTAGAATATCAATCATCACAGTTCAGCAGCCATAGAGTTATCAAACCATAGAATTTTCTAACTTTCAAGTTCTAGAACGAAAATCTTGAATTTCCTTGTTTTCTAAAATTTTTCAGTCATTACAGTAATATGCAAAAATATGATTTAATCCAATATTTTTCCTCAAAACACATCAAAAATCATTTTAGAATAGAAACAAGTAAAAATCGCCCCCTCTTGGTAATGTTTATGCATGAAAATTTTAAGTTTTGAGTTGTAGGTTTTACCTTTCGAAAAATCACATAAAGAGGTTGGTGATTTCGATAGAGAAATTAATTTTTCTTTCAACAATTCACCCAAACTGAATTAAATTTGTAAAAATCAATTGAAAATAATTTTCTCATAATTTATTTTATAGAAATTAGATAGGAAATTATTAAGAAGGAAAAACTTACGAATACAGGCGAAAAATCTCAAAATTGAAATGTGTTTTCTTAATTTCGGTAGAGAGAAATATTTTGAGAGAATTTTTCTATCAAAATACTGAAAAACATAATGGTGGCTTTTGGAAATCAAGAGCTGGCCAAAATTCTCATTATATATTAGGGTTTGAGGTGCAATTTCTAAATTTACCCTTAATGAATTAGGTTATGAGTGTTTTGGTATAGTGAGTTTTCGGGTATTTGGGCTTTTTAATGAATTTTGGGGCTGATTATAGGCAATTAAAATAAAAATATTTTTATTATTATTTTAATTAAAATTTCCCCCAAAACATTTATTTAAAAATATTTTAAAAATACTCAAAAATTATTTTATATTTAAAAATCGCCTTTTTGCATGAAAATTCATTTTATGCAAAATAAATTATTTTATATTAATGCACTTTATATAAATTATTTATTTCATAATAATAATTCATATTAAGCATATTAAAATTAATTTAACATGCCACACACTCATAAATCACATCACACATGAATATTCATAAAATCACATATTTTATCACAACAACTCTAAATTCAAGCAAATTGGTCAAGAAAACTCATAGGGTAGATATGGGTTGTTACATTCTCTCCCCTTAAAAAAAATTTGTCCTCAAATTTTCAAAGCTAATAGCACAACACACCTTACTTAACTTCTTTGTTATGCTTTTGCTGCACCACTCAAACACAATACCTAACTACAATTACATATCAAATACAATAAGGCACATACTCACAATCTATCAAAAATCACACTGATAAACCTTCAGCTTAAGCTACACTTATGTTGATCTCTTGTTTAGACAAATCTTAGACTAATCCTAAATAATTTTGTATCTCTTAACCTTAAACAAAAGTAATAAACCCTTTAATTTCACCTTCAATTAAATATAATTCTAAGCATTTCTTTTCCTTATATCTCTATTATTACTAACATCTATACTAATACCTTAATCACTACTTCCATTCATTATTTATCACATTAGTGATATAAGGATTCAGCAGATAATTCCAAATTAATAACTCCAATTGATATTTGATAATTCTCTTTCCATATTAATAATTATTACTTAATTTATTATAACCTCAATAAATATTTTCGTGTTTAATACCTTACTAACATTACAATTTTTGCACTCCCTTCATTCATCAATTAAAACATATTTAAACTTAATAAACATTCCGATATATATATCATATCCCAATCAAACTTGTATTTTATTTATTTGCAATCCCAAATAAACTTCTCGTAACTATTTCAAACTTGCTCTCTTTTTGTATAATATAGATATTATTATCATGACTTAATTACCTAATGCCTCGAAATTTTATACATTAAGCTTGTAGTATCATCTCACTTTAAGTTTTCCACTTACATCTTATTATGCTTCACATTCCTAATCATTTAACTTATCCATATTAAAATAATAAACCTTCTAATACCATTGCTATTCAATGAAATCTCTATTAAACTCTCACATCCTTCCAAATCTATGCCATTCTAGGTTATCTTAATGAAAATTCTTTATGAACTAAAGATCACTACTAAATTTTCTAGTAACCTCAATTGAACATTACTGTATCTAATGCCTTAAAATATCTCTCATCCAGAGGACTCAAATCCCTTCCATGTATATTGGAAACTATTAAATTTTCAAAACTGTGTAGAATCATTTGTAAGAATCAAAACATTTTCATATGACATACAACCTTAATGCAATGCTTAATACGGTTCATGATGTATGAATGACGATGTGTGATTCCATAAAACAAAACTCGATGCATATGGACAGACACACTGGACACAAGTATATAATCACCTCAAATCTAAAATATCTTATGTTAAAATCTTGAATTAGATCATTTTATACTCTCATAGACCAAGTCCTCATGGATCCATAAATTTATAGTTTTGTATGGCCTTAACATCCATTACTTTATAAAAATTCAAATCCTTATACTCTGATCGCAACCTATATACTCAAAGGAATTTCATCACTAAAGAATCTCTACTAGCATCATACTTATCCTTTCATCATCATTACAAGTCTAAGAATACTTATGCTTTTATATCTCCCCCACTTAAAACAAATTCGTTCTTGAATTTCAATACTTACTAACATATTCTCGAAAAACTAGGGATGCGTCTACCACATCCCTTCCTCAGTGTCCTAAGTATACTCATCTATTACATGATTATGCTAGTAAACCTTTATCATAAATATCTCCTTGGTACACCAATATCTCCCATCCTTAGTTCAAAATTTTAATTGCTTTCCTCTACAATCAATATAAGCTCCATACTCATATAGCTAATCTATTCCTAAGATCACATTGAATTCTATGACATCAAGTTTCAATAACTCCATAAGAAGTTTCCGTCCATCAATGTCTACCTCACAATCCTTAAACAATACCTTACTTCCATCATTTCTCTCCAAAGAGTCAACATTACTAAGGGTTCATTAATTTATTCCTTATCTCTATTGAGACTCCTAGCAAAATATGGAGACACAAACGAATGTGTAGCACTAGAATCAATTAAGCATCTGATACTAAAAATTCAAATGGGAATAATACCTTCTTCTTTTTAAATCACTAGATAAAAATTCTTCCTTCAACTATACTCGATATCTACATAAGTGATAGAGAAATCCCTAGCTTTCTTATTGTTCTTATCTATAGGGTAGTATCTATGCCACAAATTCCTTAATGTACTTCACTTACTTCATACCATATACTTATATATAATGTAACTGATTCATTTCATTCTCCTACTGATCATTAAATATCCTTCCTCTTCTTATGGCATCAATCAAAATTACCATTTAATAACTCCATTTAATTCATATATCAAACCATTGTAACATGTAAGAATTTCATACCTCATAACATTATACCTGTCAATCATTAATCTAAATTGGATCAAAACTTAGTCAACTTTTCTTTCTAATCCACTTAGCTCTATTACAAAATTATCATACTTAGCATGCATCTAGCATGAGTATCCATCATATAATATCATATCATGGAACACATATCATCTAACATGTATCACTTATCATGGCATATATCATGTATCCTAATCATGTAACACATAACCTATAGCCTAATGAGCTCTCCTAACATTTTTTTTTTAAAGTCAATCATTTCCTAGGCAATAGAAGATCAAACTAAAGCCAAATAACTAAGTGAACATATAATATCATGCATGCCATTTATGTCCTATGCCACTAAAATAACAATTATCCACTACTAGCGAAAGTCTTAATTGTGTCTCTTATTCTTGGATCTTTGCCCTTGACGTTGAGATGGTCTAGGTGGTAGAGGTGTTAAGGTCACATTTCTTTGATTCCTTGTCTGAGGGCAGTCCTTAATGAAATGATCCATTTGCCCACACATTAGGCACACACCCGAAATTCTTTGGCAAATTCTGGATTGCTTCTTTCTACATTTGCCACAAGTGGGGAGTTCCTACTTAGCTTGACCATTTCGCGGTCCAGGTGTTAAAGACACTAAAAATTCCTTCCATGGGCCTCCCCCTCCTCCTCTATGTTGGCCTTTATGACCATTATTCTTATGCTTTCCTTTTTACTCTCGTTCAGCTCTTTCAGCCTTATATCTCTTCTCTATTATCTTGGCCTTACCTATCAACTTGGCCAAGGTTAAGAATTCAGTCGCCGCCAATGAGTTGAACAGAGGCGTTATCAATCCTCTCAAAAAATGGTTGACATGACTAGCTTCAGTAGGCACGATGTTGACAATAAATCTACTAAGTCGATTAAACTCCTTAGCATGCTTTGACATCGACATCCCAGGTTTTTGCTTTAGCTGCTTGAACTACAGTGCCCTATCTTGCCTTTTGCCTTCAGGTAAGAACTGATCTATCACTTCTTGTTTGAACTCTGCCAACATAGGTGGGTCTGCCCTATAAGGGTACTCCTCCACATTTCTCTCGTACCAATACCAAGCTTTCTTCTTGAGTTAGAGTTCTACCAACTTAATTACTCGAGCATCGAAGCAAGATAAATGACAGACTAGCTTGTCCATCTTATCCAAAAATTCAAGTGGGTCATCACCCTCCTCACCACCAAAGGTAGGTGGCTGTAGCTTTTTGAACTCTGTAATGGTCATCCCCTCGTCGGGTAACTGCTTCCTCTCTCTCTTCTAGCAGGTGCCACTACTGTAAGTGGTGGAACTTCATTCCTTTCTTATGTTGGCGGCACTTCCCACATTTGAGCTCGCAGCTCTTCTGATTCCTTGCGTAAGTCTTTCATTTCCTCATAATAGCTTGCACCTTTTACGATGATACTTGCTCATTATAGTCCATAGTTGGCGCCCCCGAATTGGATCTTTCTCTTGACTATGCATGTACAGAGGCAGCATTCGATGCAGTGTTTGACATGGCATCCTCATTAGCCCTAACATATTAGGTAGCTATGCAAACCTTCTTCTTGGGAGGCATTTTGTTATCATAACAAGGGAACTTACTACTTAATTCCCTTCTAACCCATTTAACCCCATTATCACATCATATCATATCTCACATCACATATTGCACAACATGTATCACGTAGCATATATCACATATCATAGCATGGGTCATGCATCATAATCATGTATCATATAACTTGTAGCACCATAGATTCCCTATCATATAAAAAATTAGTCATGTCATAAGTAATAAAAGAAATCAATGCTTACTAAGACACTAAGCAATCAATTAACATCATTCCCATCGCAGAAGTCTTCTTTTTCTTGAGGTGGATCACAAGCACAGCCTTCTCGAACATCTCTCGCCATATCCTCTTGCATGCCACATGTGATGCTCTAGGTCGTGGTCCTCGAACAGGGGTGATCGTGGTCCTCAAGCAAGGGTGATCTTTATGGTCATCTAATAAGAGAATCATAAGGCATGCAGACAAATAATAATAAAGAGTACTACAGTTTATTAGGATTTTGTGGAACTATACTAGCGATAGACTGTAAGTGACATGATAGGAAAATTCCTATGCTCTAGGATTATACTTATTTAACCCAAAACATAGACAAGTCCAAACTAGACTTCTAAAAACTACAGCTCTAATACCATCTTTGTCATATACCACTTTTGGAGACATGATGGTCCTAGAACACGGGGAGACATAAGGTCACCCATCCCCATAGAACCCATTGACACATATACAAGTCATGCCTAAGATTGTACCAAACCTTATATAATAACTCATTTAAAACATTAAATGAAAACCTTTAATTGCGAAAGACTATAATTAGACACTTCACAAAAAATCCATAAGGAAATAATATTCATACTCCATTCAGAAACTTAAGAGAATAATAACATCTCAAAATAAGCATAAAAAATAAATAGTCCCGGAGCATCTAATGACATCACTTAATAACATGGTAATATTAATGACTTAGACAAGGAATCCCCCAAGCAAAGTAGAATGCTTGAGCCATCACCTTGCCTCTTCACATTTGCTCACTTGGAAACACAGAAGGAAGGGTGAGATAGATGATCTCAATAAGTAAATGGTAAAGCACATACATTAACACATATTCCTTTAAAAAGGAAACTCATAGCTTATACACATAATCAAGAATTACACTTTATGAATCAGGTTGCAATTTATCAAGGGTTCAATTTAGCAAGTTTGCAAAAATCACACATATAACACATAATGAGTGAAGGCTATTGCTCTATCACTCGAACACATAGAGGAGAGGTGGCCTTATACCAAATTTCAACTCCTATCACATAGAAGGCATGAAGCTGATCAGGCCCTATAACTAGAACTGCCCCTTTTAAGCTGAGGTGGATACACTACCCCTATCTATCGGGTTAAGACCTTGTGCACAGGTTTCGATGATTACCCGCATCGACACGAGAATTTTTGCATAAAGGGTTAGAGGTACCATAGCTAGAGCTAATGGTAATCACATATATCAATAATATTTAAGGTAACAATAACATGTTTCACAATAGCAATAGTAGTTGAACTTATTAAACAAAAGATACAAGAATAATATAATTTCAGAAAGAATATAAGTTAGGGTTATAATCACAAGGAATTATCATTGGATAAACAAAAATGGTTTTTAGACCAATTATCCTTTGGCAACCCAAGCTTAACAAAGAAATTATATAATAACATTATAGAATAGAAAGAACTTGGGTTTCAAGATCTCAAAGGCTCACATAACATGATATCACATACTTGTAACATAACATAATGTTTATTCACACATGGAGCATGAATATAGTGTTTACTCACCTTGTGGTTCCTTTGCTCTTAGTACACGTAGCCCTTTTGAACTTTTAAAACTCCTTAAGCTCTAACATAATATTTAATTCAATCCTTAGTATTTATTTAATCATGATGCTATCCTATCCCATAACTACCCCATGCAAACATAACATTCACATATACTTAGAGTTGCACATATAAGTGCACCTCATTACTTGCACATACACGTTGACTTTAAAAGTCTTGTACACTTGGCCTTAATAGGCCAATATGAAAACACATTATAATTCATGTTAATACCTTTCTAAGGTTAATACAATATCATTATCTTAATATCAACTTACTTTAACAATCATCTTAATACACTTAACACTTCCACATATGTCAACTTAACAAATAACTTTTCAAGCATCATGCTTATCTCTTATGACCAATTCCTTCAATCAATCTCTTCATCAATTCAAGACCATTAATTCATTATTAAGTCATCATAAAATCCATTTCCATACTATCCAATTACATTCACATTCTAATAACAACATAAAGTTAAGATACCTTAAGTATACTTTAAGTATACCAAAGTGCCTCTAGGCTTGTCTAGTGTCTTCCCTTCAACCAACATGTAATTTAACCATTTATCATATATACATATATGTCAATAATCATTAAAATACATCACATAAAAATTATAGATATTGAGACAAAAATCCCATAGTAGGCCGAATGCATCATCAAAGAAAAAACTAAATTTTCTTACTTTTCGTCTATTACAGTAATATGTAAAAACATGATTTGAACCAAGATTTTTCATATAAACATAACAAAAATCATTTTAGAATATTAGTCTACATGAATCAACAGCATATGGTATTTTGCATACATGAAAATTCAAATTTTGGATTCTAGGGTGCAAAATCATGAGTTTTCTTGTTTTTGGTATTTTTCGGTTATTACAATAATATGTAAACAGGTGGTTTAAATCATTATTTTTCATTCAATCATAGAAAATATCCATTTAGAACATCCACATGTATGAATCAGCAGCCATAGATGATAATTATGCATGAAATTTCCAAAGTTTAAGGCTTAGGGTAAAAATCATGAGTTTTCGTACTTTTCGCGCTTTCCGTTCATTACAGTAATATATAAACACATGATTTAAATCATTATTTTTCATCCAAACAAAACAAATATCAATTTAGAATATCAATCATCACAATTCGGCAGTCATAGAGTTATCAAACCATAGAATTTTCTAACTTCCAAGTTCTAGAGCGAAAACCTTGAATTTCTTTGTTTTTTGAAACTTTTTGGTCATTACAGTAATATGCAGAAATATGACTTAATCCAATATTTTTCCTTCAAACACATCAAAAATCATTTTAGAAGAGAAGCAAGTAAAAATTGTCCCCATTGGTAATGTTTATGCATGAAAATTTTAAGTTTTGAGTTGTAGGTTTCACTTTTCGAAAAATCGCATAAAGAGGTTGGTGATTTCGATAGAGAAATTAATTTCTCTTTCAACAATTCCCCCAAACTGAATTAAATCTGTAAAAATCAATAAATAACCAGTTTAAAATAATTTTCTCATAATTTATTTCATAGAAATCAGATAGGAAATTGTTAAGAAGGAAAAACTTATGAATACGGGCGAGAAATCACAAAATTGAAATGTGTTTTCTTAATTTATGTAGAGAGAAATATTTTGAGAGAATTTTTCTATCAAACTACTAAAAAACAGAATGGTGGCTTCTGGAAATCAAGGGCTGGCTGAAATGCTCATTATATATTAGGGTTTGGGGTGCAATTTCCAAGTTTACCCTTAATGAATCAGGTTATGAGTGTTTTAGTGTAGTGGGCTTTTAGATATTTGGGTTTTTTAATTAATTTTGGGGCTGATTATAGGCAATTAAAATAAAAATATTTTTCTTTTTATTTTCATTAAAATTTCTCCCAAAACATTTATTTAAAAATATTTTAAAAATACTCAAAAATTATTTTATACTTAAAAATTGTCTTTTCTGCATGAAAATTCATTTTATGCAAAATAAATTATTTTATGGTAAAGCACTTTATATAAATTATTTATTTCACAATAATAATTCATTTTAGGGATATTAAAATTAATTTAACATGCCATACACTCATAAATTACATCATACATGAATTTTCATAAAATCACATATTTTGTCACAACAACTGTAAATTCAAGCAAATTGGTCAAGAAAACTATTAGGATAGATGTGGGTTGTTATATTAATTAATTAATTAAAATAATTAATTAACTAATTAATGTGAAAAAATGGGTGGATTGATGAATTAATTAATTAAAAAGATTAATTAACTAATTTGGATAAAATATGGATTGAGAAAAAGAATTAATTTGATTTTGGAAAAAGTGATTAACTAATTAATTAATTGAGTGATTAATTTTAATTTAAAAAGAGTTTTAGTTAATTAAAAAAATTAATTAACTTGGTTAGGGTGAGATAATTAATTAATTAAAAAGATTAATTAATTAATTAAAGAGTGGTTGGAGGGAGAATACGAGAGGAATTAGTAGATAACCATCAATACTAATTCAAGAGGTACATTAGAATGAGAGATGAAGGGAGGTATTTATAGGAAAATGAGTGAGGGTAGTTTGAGAAGTGAAAAAGTGAAAAGACTAAAAAGGTAAGACAGGAAAAATGCTAAAAAATTAGGTTTGAGGCATTTTGGAAACTGCAAAAAGGGTAGTGGGGATCGCACCACTAGACCTCTTGGCGGTACCATCGATTTTCCTGGTGGCGTGCTGCTTAGGAGGGTGGCGACACCGCCATCTGATGTGGCTTTTTTTTTTTTTTTTTTTTAGAGATTGGTTGGTGATGTACCGAAATACACACTAACAAACTGCAAGTGCATAGGTCGTTATCAAGTAATAAAGTAGTGAATATGAGTTTCTTCTCCACAAGGATAGTTTATAAGTACTAGCACAAACTTTGACTATTGTCTAATTGATCAAAATGTAGATTCATTAAATTAAGCTAAATTAACTAAGCTAATCTAAGAAAGCAAGTAAATGATATTGATAGAAATAATCTAGGCAAAGCTAATCTAGATATAAATCCCCCTAGTTTCTCATGTACATCAAATAATGGATTGAATTAGACTCTCACTAAATTAGATGAAAACCTTTCTCAAGTGATTAAATCCCTAACTTCCTAAGTATTATAGGGGAATCTCTTCTCAACCTATAATCAAATAAGAACAGCATTAAGTTCAAGAGATTAACATCTAAAGAAGTCTTATAGGTCTATCTCTAGCACCCCAATCAACCCTCAATTCTCATGAGTGATTTATCTATACCAGGGTATCTCTACTCGTCCAATATAGAAATAATCTCCAATCAACGAGTTAGCAATTGCTAATTGGAATAATAACATTTATCATGAAAATAAAATAACCAAAGATGAATTAATTAAAGTTTAAACCCTTCAATCTATACAATTAAAACTAGGATTCATTACAAATATAATTAGGTCATATTAAAATTGAAGAACAAAGATGCAAAAAATAAAACAGGGAGAAATCTCAAACTAATCCAATAGATGTTCTTCAAAATCTTCCCTTCAATCTTCCACATCCACTTGGATCTTGGTCTTTGATTCAATTAAATCATCAATATCTCTAGCCTTCAATCCTCTCCCGTGACTCTAGGGCTTAGCCAACCCTTAGATCTTCATTTTCTGCACTGTGGCAGCTCCCCTTTGAAATGCTGTCTGATCTGATTTATATTGCTGGAATTTAACCTCACGCCACTAGAGCCACGGCTAGGATTTCAGTGGTGCCTACGATGCCAGGGGCCCATGGGTGAAATCTCAGTGGTGGCTCCATCCATGGGAGGCTTCTGGATGTATTTTTCTAATTTGCTCTTATCACACAGGTGGAATCCCAACTAGAATTTCAATGGTGTATATCCACACGGGTGAAATCCTAGCTAATGCTAACTTTTGGAAGAAGATAAGTAGACACCATTGAAATCCCAGTTGGGATTTCAGTGGTGTCTACCTATCTTTTTCCAAAAGTTAGCATTTTGGCTTAGATCTTTCACCATTCTGAGTCACATTTGGTTCATGGCATCATTTGGCATTGGATTAACTAAAAGAACTCTGGAAAAGCACTAAACAAACAAATTAAACTCAATTTAAGGATAAAATATATTAAAAACAAGAGGTAAAGTGTAGTTAATTAAGTGCTTATCAATTGGTATGGAGTTTACAAAATTTGGATGTCCAGTAGCAATGTAATTGAAGGCTAAAAAAAATTTTCTTTCAAGGGTGCTGCCCCCGAACCCCCACCCGCTAACTTGTTAACGGGACCATCGTAATGGCTCCATATAGCGCATTAAACTCAGCAAGTGTTAAGGCTATGTTTGGATGATGAGGGTGCAAAATTGAGGGTTCACAGTTGCCCCCTCATCATAATTGGCTTTGAACAAAAGGTGATTCTAATGATTGTGAACATTGGGAAGAGGTGCCATATCAGATTCTAGGCTTGTGTGTTCTTGTCATGTCCTTTAGGAGGAGGCCATCTAGGATAAATCAGATTTTATCAATGGCTATCTGTTTGGCCTTGACATTAGATGTGAGAATAGTCTTTGTGAATTTCAATTAAAGCTATCTATTTGGCCCTAATATTAGAAGATAAAAAAGGTTTGGTGAATTTTAATCAAGGTTATCTGTCCAGCCTTAATATTAGAGATAAAGAAGGTTTGGTGAATTTCAATCAAGGCTATTTGTTCAGCCTTAATGTTGGAGATAAAGAAGGTTTGGTGAATTTCAATCAAGGCTATCTGTCTGACCTTGATATTGGAGATAAGATGATATGGGGTAAATCTCAATCATGGCTATCTTTCGGCCTTAATGTTGGAGATAAAGATGATATGGGGTAAATCTCAATCAAGGCTATCTATCCGGCCTTAATGTTGGAGGTAAAGAAGATTTGGATAAATCTCAATCAAGACTATCTATTTGTCCTTAATCCTAGAGGTAAAGATGATTTGGGTAAATCTCAATCAAGGCTATCTGTTTGACCTTAATACTGGAGGTAAAGATAATTTGGGTAAAAGATGTGGAAAATGAAACCATATGGATATCTAGGTGATCATTTCTAGACATTTATGGGTGAAATTAATAGATTTAGACAAAAGAGATGGAAAAAGGAACCACATTGATGTCTAGGTGATTGTTTCTAGACATTTATGGATGAAATTGATAGATTTTGATAAAAGAGATAGAAAAAGGAATCACATTGATGTCTAGGTGATTATTTCTAGACATTTATGGGTGGAGTTGATGGATTTTGATAAAAGAGATGGAAAAAGGAACCACATTGATGTCTAGGTGACCATTTCTAGACATTTATGGGTGGAGTTGATGGATTTTGATAAAAGAGATGGCAAAAGAACCACATGGATATCTAGGTGACCATTTTTAGACATTTATAGGTGGATGATAATTTTGGCCAAGATAATTTAGTGAAATGATAGCCTTGACCTATGGCGAGTTGACTCAAGAGATTTTGACAAGATTTGGTAAAAGGAGAGCCTCGACCTATAGCGAGTCAGCTTAAGAGATTCTGAAAAGATCTCTATAGGGAGAGAGCCTTGGCCTATAGTGAGTTGACTCAAGAGATTCTGAAAAGATCTCGGTAGAAGGAGAGCCTTGGCCTATGGTGAGTTGGCTTAATAGATTCTTAAAAGATTTCAATATAGAAAGAGCCTCGGCTTATGGCAAGTCAACTCAAAAGATTCTGACGATATTTTGGTTGCACTAAAGAAACTTGGGCCTCTGAATGTGAGGGATTAGCCTTTCAAAAGGCTCAAAGGAAATTTGCTGGGAGTAAAGGGACTCTAGAAGTCACACTTCATTGATTAGATCTAGATAGGTATCATTTAGCTTCAAAGAAGCACAGGTTAGCTTTAGGAGGTGTCGAACAACTTTAAGGAAGTACTAGTTAGCTTTAGGAGAGGCTAGTGAGACTATGGGCTTGGCTTATACATGATGGTGCATGGTTGCAGATGATTAAATAAGTGTTGTTACACAGATGATGCATGCATGTTTCAAAATTCATAGACCTTTTATTTGACTTCTATGCCATGCATGATTTGTGATGATGCCTCACTAGATAATTGTATGGATGCATGAGGTTGGATTCACACATTTGCTTTGTAAATGTAATTTTTTTTGTGACTTTTGTATTCTATAGAGACATGCATTTTTGGACTGAAAAACTCAACAAGGTTGAGGAACTCAACGTGGGTTGGTATGGAAAAGTTGCCATGGTGGCATTACGAGGAGATTGAGGGGTTGCTTAAGGTTTTGAAATCTGGTGGCCCTTATTTTCAGTCTGCACATGTTTTATTGATGATTAGAGATCGAATAGGATGGTTACTTACAACTTGCCCCTAAAGGACACATTTTTAGCACTGCTAATGGTAAAGGATTAGATCTCTCATAACTAGGGGCCATTAGTGTCGAGTGGTTTGCCTGTTGGGCTTAGTTTGAATGACTTTCCACTAGGGGATAAGGGTCTTAAGGCAAATGAGGCAGACTCAGGATGTGCCCTTAGCTTTTCTTTCTTATAGTTTGTGCATATCACAGCTTTCATTACTAGAACTATCAGGTGGTTGCTGGCTGAGGAGTTGTCATGCTGTTTATTTTAGAATTTCACTTGGGATCACAGAGAGGTATGACAAGTGGTTAATAAAGGTGGTTTGGTTAGTTGAGAAAGAGTATTAGGCTACCTTGCTAAGGGGAATAGAGGATGACACAGCTAAGGAAAGAGAGACTGTATGAGGAGCCATTGGTAGCAAGAGGGCTGCAGCACAAACAAAAGGGGTGATTAGTTCTTTAAATGAGTCAAAGATCTACTAAAAGTGTGACACCATAGGTTGCAGTGGTGTGAACCCTTAATTTTACGCCCTCCAGTATGCATTCGAACTTTAGAAGCACTTAGCCTCGATGAACAAACCTCTAGAAGCCAAAAGCTCTCAAATAGAAAAATTGAAAAAATTAAAACATTTCTTTTTGGCATTTGAACCCTTTTAAATCATCCGAGACTGAGTAAAGAGTACAACGCAACTAGAATCATATAAAACGGATGAGAAACAAGCGAGAACGGGTAAAAATGGGAAAAGCAGGTGAATCTGCATAGTTGCCGCACAGCTCTGCGGCATTATCACAGAGCACTCTGCAGTGCCGCAGAGGCCTGTGCAGGACTCTATGCATGCTTCTGAATCCAACATTAGAAATTTGTATTTTCTATGCTCCAATCCTCCTTATATATATAGAGGGTCTCCCCACACTTCAAGGATCAACTTTTAGAGCTTAAAAAGCAATAACTTCAGGCAAACCGCTTTGTATTTGCTCCTTGCTTTGCAAAGTGAGTTGGGGGTTTCTCCTTGATTCCTACCCAACTAGTTTAATACTTTTCACCCACCTATTCAAGGCAAGTCTCTTTCCCAAGGCTCGTGTCAGCTGTCCAAGGCTAGCCGCCGCCTACCATCCAAAGCTAGCTGCCTCCTGCCATCCAATGCTAGCCACTGCCCGCCATCCAACACCAGTCGCCGCTCGTCATCTAAAGTCAGCCGCTGCCTGCCATCCAAGGTAAGCTTCTTTTCCCTTAATTTCCTTGCATCTTGTAGTTAGTTAATTAAATTAATTTATCTAGGTTGCTAGCTAATTAACTTAGTAATCAATTAAATTAATTAATTAACTCAACCCCTTTTTAATTAATCAATCAAAACATGATAAAATGGCTAGGCTAAATTAACCCCTTCGCAAGAAGGAAGAACTGCATGGGTTCTGATTCCCATTCAAAGGGATATGCAGGCATGCTTGGTTCAAGCATCGAATCCAATTAAAATTAATCAATTCTCCCCCTATCACCTTTTTCAGTTATTACTATTTTGCTTTCCTTTACTTTGATATTAGGCTTAGTTTAGGGAATGTGTGACTTTCCTATAACCCATAAGGGCTGGAGAAGGTATCCCCTAAGTTTGGGATTTTTTTATAATATTAACTTTCTCTTATTTCGAACCTTAACTGTGTTTTTACTTCATTGTTAAAATAAAGGAGTCACATGATCATGCATATTATAAGTTGTTCATGCATTTTAAACTATTCATGAAATATATTTTATATCACTTTTATATTAATTAGCCAAACTTATTTTGTTAAAGTAAACAAAAAACCTAGTCCCTGAATCCTCTTTGGTTTCGAGGCTAGTGATCTTTTTCCTTTGGGTAACAATTGGAGTCAAATGGGTTTTTTCCTTATATTTTCCCAAATAAAAATAAATTAAGGTGGTGACTCTAAGAAATAATTTTCAAACTTATCAAAGATAAGCCCAAGGGCTTCTCTTGAGTTCTTTCCCAAATGAGCATTTCAATTCCCTTTAGCGGATTGGACTGGTGCTCGAGTGAGGCCTCACAGTTAGCAACTCCACTGGGGACATGCTTTCTTTTAATAAAAGGAACAATAAGTGGACTAGTAATTGGTTTAAAAAGAGTTTGGTCTTTTAATATGATTGTGACTTTGCATACATCACTTGCATAGGCTCTTTGCCATCTAACCTGGTTTTAGGAAAATAATGGATAGTGAGTAGCATCGAATGGGTAAACCTACTTGGGTCTATTCGCCTATAGTCAAATCATCCACCCCATGATGAATCCTTTGATCCTTTCAAAGGTGTAACGAGTATGCACGTACTATTGGACCCATGCGAGGCTCCTTGACTCACATGTGGTTAGGTATATCGCTGCTCTAGTGTGACAGGTACCAAAACTGAGCCACCCTTACATTTCATGCAATGAACCTAGATCCTGACCTTAGATTGTATGTTCCATAATTTTGCATCTTTTACACTCTCATGAAATTTTTCCTCATGCATATCATGCATCCATATTGTATAAAAAAAAAATGCCTTCACATCAAAGTCTAGGTTGAACCTTGAATCGAAGAAGGGTCAAATATTCTTATTCCCTTCAAAGGCCTCCCCCATAAACATCCTCACCTCCATCCCATTCACCTTTGACCCCATAAACCTTAAGCCATCACCCTAAACCTTACCCCGTTACCTTTGCTTTTAACCTAAACGCCAATACCTTAGCCCTAAACCTAAAATATCATTTCGCTAGCCTTGACCTCAAACACCTCTAACCTTAAATACTATTACCTTATTCTTACCCTGTGAACCCTTAATTTTGCACCTTCCAGTATGTGTTTGAACCTTATAAGCATTTAGGCTCGATAAATAAACTTTTAAAAGTCAAAAACTCTCAAAATGGGAAAATCAAAATATTTCTTTTCGACATTTGAACCCTTTCAAATCATCCGGTACTGAGTAACGAGTACAATGCAACTAGAATTATGAAAAATGGATGAGAAACGAGCAAGAATAGGCAAAAATAGGCGAAATGGGCAAAAGCATGGCCTATTACTGCATAGATCTACGGCACTACCGCAAAGCCCTCTGTAAAACTGCAAAGGGCTATGCGGCACTGCCACAAAGGGCTTTGCGGTGCTGCAAAGCCCTCTGTGGCAACTTAGATGAAAATCTAATTTTTTGCAATCCCACATTGGAAATTTGTGTTTTCTATGCTTTAAACCTCCTTTTATATATAAAAGGCCTCTCCACACTTCAAAACACCAACTTCTAGATCTTGAAAAGCATTACTTCAAGCAAAATGCTTTGCATTTGTTCCTTACTTCACAAAGCGAGTTGGGGAGTTTCTCCTTGATTCCTACCCGACTAGTTTAAGGCTTTCCGCCGCCAGCCTGTTCAAGGCAGATCTCTTGCCCAAGGCTCATGTCTGCCATCAAAGGCTAGCTGCCACCCACCGTCCATAACCACCTCCGGCTGTCCAATGCTAGCTGCTACCCGTCGTCCAAGGCCAGCCGCCACCTGCCATACAAGGCTAGCCACCGCTGGCCATCTGAGGCCAGTCATCGCCCACCATCTGAGTAAGCTTCTTTTTCTTTAAATTTCTTTTGTCTGAATTTCCTTGCTTCTTTTAGTTAGTTAATTAAATTGATTCGTCTAAACTGCTAGCTAATCAACTAGGTAATCAATTAAATTAATTAATTAACTCAACTCTCTTTTAATCAATCAATCAAAACATGATAAAGTGACTAGGCAAAACTAACCCTTCACAAGAAGGGAGAACTGCGTGGATTCTAATTCCCATTCAAAGGGATACATAAGCATGCTTGGTTCAAGTATCGAATCTAATTAAAAGTAACCAACTTTCCTACCTATTACCTTCTTCACTTACTATTATTTTGTTTTCTGTTACTTTGTTATTAGGCTTAGTTTGGGGAATGTGTGACTTCCCTAGAACCCAAGGTATCCCTAAGTTTGGATTTCATTATAATATTAACTCTCTTTTATTTTGAATTCCAATTGTGTATAAACTTTGTGGATTGAATGATCATGCATATTATAAATTGTTCATGCATTTTAGTTTATTCATGAAATATATTTTAAGTCACTTTTATATTAATTGGCCAAATTTACTTTGTTAAATTAAACTGAAAACCTAGTCCTTGAATCCTCTATGGTTTCAAGGCTAGTAATCTTTTTCCTTTGGATAATAATTAAAGTCAAATGGGTTTTTTCCTTAAATTTTTCCAAATAAAAATAAATTAAAGTGGCGACTCCAAGAAATAATTTTCAAACCTATCAAAGATAAGCCCGAGGGCTTCCTCGTAAGTTCTTTCCCAAATGAGCATTTCGATCCCTCTTAGGGATTGAACCGATGCTTGGGCGAGGCCTCACATTTGGCGACTCCATTGGAGACTAATTTTCTTTTAATAAAAGGAAAAAATAAGTGGACTACTAATTGGTTTAAAAAGAGTTTGGCCTTTTAATATGATTGTGGCTTCGCATGCATCACTTGCATAGGCTTTTTTTCGTCCAACCTAGTTCTAGGAAAACAATGGATAGTGAGTAGCATAAAGTGGGTAACCTTCCTTGGGTCTATTCGCTGATAGTGAAATCATCCACCCTGCGATAAATCCTTTGATCCTTTCAAAAGTGTAACAAATATGCATGTACTATTGGACCTATATGAGGCTCCTTGACTCATATGTGGTTAGGTATATCACTACTCAAGTGTGACGGGTACCTTATACAAGCCACCCTTACCCTTTCATGTAATGAACTTAGATCTTAGCCTTAGGTTGTATGTACCATAATTAAAACCTCGCATCTTTGCATTCTCATGAAATGTTTTCCTTATGCATATAATGCATCCATATTGTATAACAAAACATGCATTCATCCTAAGTCTAGATCAAACCTTGAACCAAAGAAGGGTCAAACATTCTAACCTCTATCCAAACACCTTCGCGCCCACAAACTTAAAACCATCACCCTAACCTTTGACCTTAAACACCTCACCCTAACCTTACCCCTTTACCTTAGCCTTTAACCTAAACACCAATACCCCAACCCTAAACCTCACCTCTTTACCTTAGCCTTTAACCTAAACCCTAATATCTTAACCCTAAATTTTACCCCTTTACCTTAGCCTTTAACCTAAATGTTAATACCCTAACACTAAACCTTACCTCTTTACCTTAGCCTTTAACCTAAACACCAATACCCTAACCCTAAAACCTTACCCCGTTAGCTTAGTCTTTAACCTAAACACCAATACCCTAGCCCTAAACCTAAAACTTCATTTCCCTAGCCTTGACCTCAAACACCTCTACCCTTAAATACTGTTGCCTTAACCTTACCCAAAATGTCTTCGCCCTAAATTATAACCTAAAAACATCTCTACCCTTCCCTTACCTATACCTTGCCAACCTAGCCACAAGACACCATCGCCCAACATCTTTGGCCCATTACCTTCCAAACCAATCCATTACCCTCAGATTGACAGATGCCTATAGCCTATAACCCAAATCATCAAGACACTATCCTAAGCCTTATACCTTTAGCCCAACACACTACTCTAAGCTCAATACCTTTAACCCAACATAATATCCTTAAGCCTAACACTTGTGACCTATCGCCTTTCAAAACCAGTCTATTACCCTTAAGCCCAATAACTTTGGCCCAACACACTACCTTAAACCCAATACCCTTGGTTCAGTCTACTACCCTAAGCCCAAAACATCTGCCCCATCATACTTTAAGCCAAAAAAAAAAAAAAAAGGTTGGCCCATTACACAATAGGAAGCCTTTTCTCTTAGGATCTGCATGCCTATACCTTCATAACCTCTTCTGTTCCATACCCGTCACTTATCTTATTGCTTTGGTTTGAAGGTACTAATGGCCCACCCGCTTGATATGGCTTTCTTGACCACACTTATGACCAAAGTCCTTAAAAAGCAAGAAGAGCATTTTCAAGCTATCCTAACTACTCAGCAAGCCCAATTCGAGGAACAAACGCAATTCATCATTGAGGAAGTTCGAGTTATGATTAACTAGGCCACCCTTAGCCATCCTATCCCAAATCTTATCTTGAACTCAACCAATCTTAGCCCAAATTTGAGCCAAACCAACTCATATCTAAATCAAAGTGGGGAAGTTTTCTCTTATCTAGACACCAGATTGCTTACGGAGAAACTTAAGCCATGGAAAGAACTATCAAATCCCTAAAGCACTGCAATGATCTAATTGATGTGGACAATTTAACCTTATTCCCGGATGCCAAGCTTCCTTCTAAATTCAAAATGCCTGAGCTAGAAAGATTTGATGAAACCATTTGCCCTAAGACCTATCTGAAGATATATATGGGGGCAATGAAACCTTTAGGAGTTAGCAATGAGCTCCTTGCTCAACTATTCCAACAATCACTAACCAGTGTTACTAGGAAATGGTTTCTTTCACTAGATAAGAGCAAGAAAAGGACATGGATTGATATTTGTTGTGTATTTGTCGAACAGTATCATTATAACAGTGAAGTGGATGTCACTAGGCATGACTTAGAAACTACCAAGCAACTTCAATCAAGTGGAGTGGCTTATAGATTGATTGGATTAATTTTAATTTGGGAATTAGATGAAAAATACATTTGTTTTTAGTAGATTAGATGGACGGAGTGCTTTACTAGACTAAAGTTCCATTTTATAGGAACTAGATAGTTCGATTAATTAAGAGATTAATTATTAATTAAAATGATTAATCAATTAGTGAAGGGTGAATTAATTTTAAAAAATATTAATTTGAAAAAATGGTTAATTAATTAAAAGGATTCATTAATTAATTAAGTGATTAATTTAAAAAAAATAATTATTTAATTAAAAAGATTAATTAACTTGGGTTAAAGTGGAGTAATTAATTAATTAAAAGGATTACTTGATTAATTAATTAATTAATTAATTAAAGAGAGTGATTGGAGAGAGAAGAAGAAATGAGCAAGTGGATAGCTACCAACAAATGCTTAAGGGGTGAAGAAAATGGTTAAAAATGGAGGCCTATTTACAGGCAAATGGGGTGAGGGTAGTTTAGGGATTGAAAGAGTAAAAAGACCCAAAATGATAGGGCCAAAAGGGTTGAAAAATTAG
Organism: Reutealis trisperma; assembly: GCA_947687605.1. Taxonomy (NCBI): domain Eukaryota; kingdom Viridiplantae; phylum Streptophyta; class Magnoliopsida; order Malpighiales; family Euphorbiaceae; genus Reutealis; species Reutealis trisperma. The sequence continues at coordinate 101,447 of CANTUT010000023.1, forward strand.
GCTTAAAGGGGCAAAATAGTCATTTTGGCGCAGAAGGGGAACAACTGGCAGTACCACTAGCCTTCTAGGTGGCAGTGATGGCGCTAGCACCAACTGGCTTTTAACTCTAACAGCTGGTCATGTTAGATTTTTAGCTTTTTAGGTTTTGGACACCAAGGTTAGTTTTTGGGCCTTTTGAGTAAGTTTTTGAGACTTTCAAAAATTAAAAAAAAAATTAGCAGTTAGTGTCAAAAGGCTCAGAATTAATTTTGGAATAACCAAGCAGTCAATATAAAGGGAAATCTAGTCAATTTTGGGAAAGATGTTGTCTGGTACAAAAAGTCAAGTTAGGATTAGAAAAGTATCAAATCATGCTAGAAATATTTTGGTCAACCCTAGCAAATTCAGAATTAATTTTAGACGTGCTAAAATGAGGGTTTACAAGTACCCATCACACTAGAGCAATGATATACCTAACCACATGTGAGTCAAAGAGTCTCATGTGGGTCTAATAGTATGTATTGCTCATTATATATTTGAAAGGATAAAAGGATTGATTGCAGGTGAATGATTTTGTTATTGGCAAATAGACCCAAGGAGGTTACTCACTCGATGTAACTTTCTATCCTTTGTTTTCCTAATAAACTTGGGTAATGTAATGATTCATGAAAAGTTATTTTGTATTGAAAGCCAAACTTTTATTTGTGTTTATCAAAAGTAGTCCACTTTTATCTTTTATTTGAAAAAGATTTTAAAGTCGCCAACTGTGAGGCTTGATCCAATCACCGGTTCGATCTGCTAAGGGATCGAAATACTCCTTAGGAGAAATATTATGATTGAAACTCGCCATAAGTTCAAAAAATTACATTTTGTAAATTGTAATTTGCAAAAAGAGTCACCACTTTAATTTTATTTTATTTTATTTGGAAAATTAAAGGAAAAATCCAATTTAATTAACTCCAAAATTATACAATTCATCCTAAGAAAAAGCACTAGTCCTTAAATATCCAAAAAGGGCTTAGGGATTAGGTTTTGGTTAAAAAAAATTCAAGAAATTAGTTTGACTTAAACAAAAAATAGCTTTTATAAAAAGAAGTTTTTATATATGCATGAACAGATATAACATAATGTATGAAACAGACATTATTCATGCAATGTGTGGCAAATATTAATCAATTGCGATAATAAAGCAAAATGAAAAGAAATCTACTTAAAATTTTTACAAATAAAATGGTAAAATCTAGCGATCTTTCCACTAGCCCTTATAGATTCTAGGAAAAGTACACATTCTCCAAATTTAATCTATGCAATTAAAAAAAAAAAAAAAACAACAACAACAATCTAAATAATTGTAGTAAAGAAAATAAAGAATAACATAAAAGAGAAGTAAAATTTTGATTTTGTTGACCTAAGTTGGTTTACAACTTGGTTAATCACTATTTCAATCTTGTTAATTAAATTGAAAAATCTAATGTTTGCAATTAGTGTCTATCTTACAAGAAATACACTTAGCAAAAATTAAATATTCAAGAAATCACAAATTCCCTAAGTGTAGAAAATTGACTTGTAAGTCGCGCCTATAACAGCAAAGTCATGCCTGCCATAAGTGTTTCGTGACCGCCACATCTTTATCGCAACCACAATTAAATTAAGGCAAATGAAGGACAGAGGACAAAAAGGTTCGCGACCTCGATCATGACTATAACAGAAAGGTTAGGATTATTGTGACAAATTATGTGATTATATGAAAATTCATGTGTGACGTGATTTATGAGTTTGGGGCATGTTAAATTAATTTTAATATGCCTAATATGAATTATTATTGTGAAATAAATGATTTGAATGAAATGCATTAGCATGAAATAATTTATTTTTCATAAAATGAATTTTCATGTAAAAAGATAATTTTTAAGCATAAAATAATTTTATGAGTATTTTTAAAATATTTTTAAATAAATATTTTGGGAAAATTTTAATGAAAATAATAAGAAAAGTATTTTATTTTTAATTACCTATAATCAGCCTAAAATTAATTAAAAAGTGCAAATATCCAAAAGTCCACTACACCAAAATACTCCTAACCCATCTCATTAAGGGTAAACTTGAAAATTGCACCCCAAACCCTAATATATAATGTAAATTTCGGCAGGTCTTCATTCCAGCAGCCACCATTCTGTTATTTCATTATTTTGGCAGAAAAATTCTTTCAAAATATTTCTCTCTACCGAAATTCATAAAAATCCTTTCAAACTTGTGATTTTGCGACCGTTTTGTAAGTTTTTCTTTTCCTTTCAATTTGCTATTTGATTTTTATGAAACTAATCTTGGGAAAATTATTTTGAATTGAATATTTACTGATTTTTACTAATAATATTCGAGCTAGGTGATTTTTTTAGAGAAAAATCAATTTTTCTACCGAAAGCACCAACCTCTATATGCGATTTCTCCAAAAGTGAATCCTGTAACTCAAAATTGAAATTTTTATGCATAAACCATACCAAGGGGGGGCAATTTCTATATCATTGCATTCTAAACTGATTTTTGATGTGTTTAAATAAAAAATGTTGAATTAAATCATATTTCTGCATATTTCTGTAATGACCGAAAAGTTTCAAAAAACAAAGGAATTCAAGATTTTTTTGCTAGAACTTAGAAGTTGGAAAATTCTATTATTATTTAAACATGTGGCTACTGATTTGTGTGTGAATGGTTTCTAATATGATATTTGTTTTGTTTGAATGAAAAATAATGATTTAAATCATATGTTTGCATATTGCTATAATTAACGGAAAGCGCGAAAACTCATGATTTTCACCTAAGTCTTAAAACTTAGAATTTTTTTGCATAAATCTTATCTATGGCTATTGAATCATTCATGAAGATGTTCTAAACTGATATTTTCTTTGATTGAATGAAAAATAATGGTTTAAATCACCTGTTTACATATTATTGTAATGACTGGAAAATACCAAAAACAAGAAAACTCATAGTTTTGTACCCTAGAACCCAAAAATTGAATTTTCATGTATGAGAAATACCATATGCTGCTGATTCATGTGACTTAATATTCCAAAAAGATTTTTGTTGTGTTTATATGAAAAATCTTGATTCAAACCATGTTTTTACATATTACTATAATAGACGGAAAGTGTGAAAAATAAGAAAATTCAAGTTTTCCTTTTGATGATGCATTCGGCCTACTATGGGATTTTTATCCCAATGTCTATAATTTTCTTGCAATGCATTTTGATGATTATTGACATGTATATATGTATAACAAATAATAAAATTGCATGTTAGTTGAAGGAATGATCCTAGACAAGCTTAAAGGCACTTTGGTATACTTAAGATATGTTAACCTTATATAATGATTAGAATGTGAATGTGATTGGCAAATATGGAACTAGATGTTATGATGACTTGATGATGAATAAATGGTCTTGAGTTGATGAGGTGATTGATTGAATGAATAGATCATAAGAGTTAAGCATGACACTTGAAAGGTTATTTGTTAAGCTAACATGTATGGATGTGTTAAGTATATTAAGATGATTGTTAAAATGAATTGATACTAAGATAATGATATTATGATGACCTTAGAAAGGTATTAACATGATTATGATGTGTTTTAATATGGGTCTATAAAGGCTAAGTGTACGAGACTTTTAAGTCAAAATATTATATGCAAACGATGAGTGCACCTATATGTGCAACTCTAAGTATATGTGAATGTTATATGTGTATGGGGTAGCTATGGGATAGGATAACATCATGATTAAATAAATACTAAGTATTAAATTAAATATTATGTTAGAGTTTGAGGAGCTTTAGAGGTTCAAAAGGGCTACGTGTACTAGGAGTAAAGGAACCACGAGGTGAGTTAACATTGTATTCATTCTACAAGTGTGAGTAAACATTGTATTCATTCTACAAGTATAAGCAAACATTGTATTCATTTTACAAGTGTGAGTAAACATTGTATTCATTCTATAAGTGTGAGTAAATGTCGTATTCATGCTACAAGTGTGAGTACACATTATGTTCATGTTACAAGTACAAATTATCATGTTATGTGAACCTTTGATATCTTGAAACACAAGTTCCTTTCTATTTTAATGATTTCTTTGTAAGCTTGGGTTGCCAAAAGGACATTTGGTCCAAAACCATTTTTGATTACTCAACCATATTAAAGAACTTTTGTGATTATTGCCTTAACTTATATCCTTTCTGGAACTACACTATTATTTGTCTTTTATTTGGTAGGTTAAACACCTACAATGCTACTGTTACCTTTATATATTATAAATTATGTTATGAGTTATGTGTGGACATGGCAGCAGCCTTCACTTTACATGTTATGAGTTATGTGTGAACATAGCAACAACCTTCACTTTACATATTATGAGTTATGTGTGAACATGACACCAGCCTTCACTTTACATGTTATGAGTTATGTGTGGACAAGGCAACAACTTTTACTCTATATTATGTTACGAGCAGACAAAACTGTAGCCTTCACTCTATATGTTATGAGTTATAAGTTGATTTCTATAAATCTTGTTAAATTGCAATCCATGAACCATGAATCATAAATTATGAACTATGAGCTATGAAACCTTCTAAGTAACATATGTTATTGTTTAAGCTATGTTGTTACTCATTGAGATCATCTATCTCACCTCTTTTTCTTTTTCCTTGTGTGGTTCCAGGTGAGCAGCATGAGGAGGCAAGGTGATGGCTCAAGCACCCTACCTCACTTAGGAAATTCCTTTTCCAAGTCTTTAATAATACTATGCTATGCAGGATTGTCATTAGATGCTCTGGGAATATTATTTTTTGTGTTTATTTTGAGATGTTATTTACTAAGGTTTCAACTAGATTATGAATATTAATTTCATATGGATTGTATGTGAAGTATCTAATTATTGTCTTCCGCAACTAAAGGTTTTCAAAAAAAAAAGAAAGGGTTTATTTAAGTTAATGCATTGGGTTTGGTACGATCCTAGGTATGAATTGTATATATATAAGTGGGTTCTACGGGCGTGGGTAATCTTATGTCTCCCCATGTTCTAGGAATGTCATGTCTTTGAAGTTGGGATGTGACAGTGACCATAATAATAGATGCAAAATAAGAATTGTTACCACAATGCTTATGTCACAACAATGAAATGGGCATCTGACAATGATCTCTCTAACGAATAGTTAAGTAGCCAATGATCAGACACCATGTGTCATTAGCCATTAGAGATATGAATATCATCACGACTACGATTTAGGTTTCACAACCTCAATTCTGCCTCTGATAGACAACTTTTTGGAAGCTTTTTTAGAATCAAGTTTTTGTCTTTTATACTTATTAATAGTGGCTCTTTGGAGGATGTAAGTTATAAATACCCTCTCCAAAAGCCTTAAACATGAGAAAGTAGTTTATCAAGTGTCTAAACTTTTGCAATTTCATTTCTCAAGCCTAAAACCTTTGTAATACACATTTTGTATTGGTTGGTTGAGTGTTAGCCATTGAAACACTTTTATAGGTTAAGGAGTGAGTCTTAGAAACTCTTATTTATGTTTGAGTGAAGGCTTTGTAAAACACTTGGTTGGATTGTAAAGTCAGCCTTCTCAAAACTCTTCTTTAGGTTAAGAGTGAGCATTGAGAAAACTGTTGTAAGATTTGGTGTGAGCCTAAATACTAAGTTGGGAGTGAACTTGTTAAAACTCTATAGATCATGGAAATACCCAATTATGGATTGGGAAGTGGATGTAGGATTGGTCATACTCCAAACCACTATAAATTGCTTATGTCTATCATTTTATCCCTATCTCTTTGTATCTAAAATTTTAATTTCTCACCAACTCAACCCTCCTTCTGGGTGCATAAGGGTAAACAAATTTTTATTAAAGAAAAATAATCTTAGCCCTAAACTATGTGAAGAATGTGATAGAGAGAAAAATTTGTTAATTTGAATGGAGTTGATACCTTAAAGACAGCATGCTTACGTATCCATTTAAATAGAAATCAAACCTCACATAGTTCTTCCTTCTTGCGAAGGAGGAGATTTTTAAGTCACAACCTTCGTTATCATGTTTTGATGAATTTAGATGTTTAGAGATTTGTTAATTAGATCAACTTTTAATTAACAAAAAAATAAATAAATCTTTTTAGGTTTAGATCTTAAAGAGAGAATTCTAATATTAAAGTTAGAATTGAAAATGAAAAGAAAAAAACTTTACCTCTGGTTTTTGGTGATAAGGAATATAGGGAATGAGTTTAGCATCATATCTAAATTCTACCTTGGCTTTGGAATAGCACAAGGTCTCTTTTGGAAAAAGAACCTTCAACAACATGAATTATTCTTAAAGAAAGGAACTTAAATCACCCCTTGCTTTATTAAAAGGAAAGGAAAGAATTCTCCTTGAAGGGAAGGACTTGAAACATACCTTTGATTGATTAGGGGGCTTAGAAATAGGGTTTTAGGAGCTTTAGAGAGAGCATAGATGTATATAACTATCTGTGGGAACTATTAGGAGGTATAAGGTATTTATAGGGGGAGTCTAGGGGTTGAAAACTATGAAATTTTGGTGTGGAATTCAAAGAAAACATGTTGCAGCAATTGGGCCCAAACTGCAGCAGCCGTAGGGCCCTTTGCAGCAAACACAAAGTAGCCTGCCTGTCAGGTTTTGCAGTTTTGGCTTGTTTTCACTAGTTTCTTATCCATTTTTCATGATTCAAGTTACTTATGCTCTTTATCCAATTATGGATGATTTGAGGGTCATTTAAAGGTCAAAGGGATAGGTTTTGTTTCTCGGGGTTCTGTTTTCCAATTCTTTGATTTTGGCAATTTTGGCTTCCAGATGTCTATTTACTGAGCCTAGGTGCTTCTGAAGTTCAAATATATTTCGAAGGGTGTAAAATTAAAGGTTCACAATTTCACCCTTCATTCTCGCCTTAGCGATACAAAGAAGCCTCTAATGAGGGACAAAAATGACTTAATAGCCTAATGGGCCTAACGGCGAAATGCCAAGCTCCCCTATCATGGCAAAGGCCTTTACACCAAGATTAAAGCCCATAACAAATGCCCCAGAGAGGCAAGCCTAAAAAGCCTAAGCCTCAAGGCCTAGACTGATGAAGCCTTCTCAAAGTCTCACCTTACTTTGGCTGCAAGTAACTTCTTCTACAAGCTACTTTGTGTGGCTAGGAGTTTCTAGTACAAACGTCACCATCAAGTTTCAGAGATGCCTTTAGCTAGGTAGCACGCCCTTGGATCCTAATACCAACACTCCCCTGACGTATTCCTAAGGACAAGATAGCAGCCCATGCACCCACTATCTCATTTCCAACCATACCAATTAGAAGTATGATTGTGTCAGGAGACATTCTCTCTCTTCCAAAAGTACCTAACTTTTGTCCTATGCACAACCATATAAAAGAGAAGGATAAACACATAATTTAGGTAGATTGAACTCTACACTCTCTCACCTCTTTCTCTCATTAGAAAATTCTCTGACTAGAGAAGAGAAATCTCCTTCTTCGATCACTAGCAAAGCTCACAACTGACTTAAACATCAGAGGTCCTTCGCAAGGCACGAGGCCTAGCTCTCCTAACCATCCTTTCTTCTTTGCAGGCTCAAGCATTTGAGGCCCAAGATAAGAAATCTAGCTCAATACATCTTATTTGATCTAACTCCGATAATTACTAAACAAGAATTCATCTTTTATTATATATATCTATATATAGATTTATAGTATTAATGAAAGGTTAATGCTTTTTAGGTTGAAGAGTGATAGTTAATCAATTGTCCTTCACCATATGAATTTGCAATCTTTTTTCTCCATCATGTGCTTAGGTCAAAACTCTAATGGTGTGGAGTCTTTTTCATGTAACATGGTCAATGGACGATGTTCTAATTTTTTTTTTTTTAATAAAAATAAAGACACTAGAAATCAATATATGCACCTACAAATCCCAACTAGGTTGGTGACATAGTGTAAGCAAAGGACAAAAGTCAAATTAGAGTTTCAAAGTGTTTTTGTATTATTTGATGGACGGGCCGAAAATAAGAATTTAAATAGGAGGCTCGAAATTATAGATACAAAAACTACCAAAAATGACAAAATTATAAAATTATCCCAAATAAAAATAGGAAATAAAATAAAATGGATGCCGCAAATGGTGCCTAAATCATAGCATAATTACAAAAGTTATGATAAAAACAAAAATTTTCCATAAATGAAAAAATTGCTCGTTTAGGGGGGCCAAACGATGGAATTTGGCTGAAAAACGGCGTTGCTCATCCCAAAGGTGATGATTTTGAATCATTGTTCTATTTCCCTTTAAATAAAATATTTGCAAGACCAAAAATCGCATTTGACCTAGACTAGTACTTTTTGTATTTGGACTGTTACTTATCCAAATGAGTCAGAAACATTTTTGAAATAGTCCCTACGTTAGTTGGCACTTCTATAGCACTCTCATCACATTAATCCAAAAGAAACAAGAGTTGAGTTACGAAATAGACCTCGACACAACACGGGGCAAAATTAAAATCTACCAAAGCAAAAATTCTCCCTATTATTAAATCGTCGTATACAATGTGATTACAATGGACGATGCTCTAATAAAGTTGCAAAATTTTCACCGTAATAAAAATTTAGTGCAACTTAAACTTACTTAAAATCAAGTTTTAAATACTCTGTTTTTTTATTCCTTTTCTTGAAAGCGCTGATATTGATAGTAGGCCTATCTATAGGATTCTTGTGAGTCGTAAAATGCAAGAGGGTTTGTATTTAGGATAAATATATGCAATGGTCCATAAATCTTCTTTATATATATATATATATATATATATATATATATATATATGGTAAAATGGTCCAGAAAACTGAAGCAAAATTACATCAAACTCATCCTTGGATAACAAACTCACTCCACAGATGTCATGAAGAAGTAAACCAGAAGTCCCTTGTGGTGGCTCCTCCATGAAATGGGTACCAGTAGCAAGCTCGGAACCAAGATGGGCCAGCCAATCAGAATGCAATTGGCTTCTCTGTAGTTGTGGCTGATAGTTACTCTCCAATTTCTGCTCAAGATGTTTCTAATGCTTTGGACTAAATTACTCGTACCATTCACAACAACCTCCCAGAAGTTTAATATAATTTATTTACACTTCCAGAAGTAGTATTACCCTAGCTGCGTCGTTTATCCTTCGCAATAAGCTACAAATTTTGACAATGCTCCAACTAATTAGCACAAAAACAATCACAAAATGAAACTCTAGATACTGATGCAGCAATTTTGTCTACAATCAATTGCTCTAAAATGCAGTTGTTTAGCAACATCTCCCATTTTCATTCTTCCTTTGGGGGATTCTGCTGAACTGGCTATTCCAACTTTCAATACGGAAACCAACCAATCTCTCTCGTTAGTACGCATTCGAAACATAATAATAATATCTCTTCAACCAATAAATAATAGTAATAGTATCTTCATGATATCATTTTAACATCTCAAGTAGAAAAAGAAAGCTAAACTCTGCATCAATTTTATTAGCACAAGGCTTAAAGCTGATGCAGTAATTTTTATTTAAGTTTGCCTATACGTACATAGACATGGAATGCATCATATAGTACCAAAACAAAAGGACACAAACAGGCTACAAGCATAGTAAAATCTCTACTCATCGAGGACTGAGCAAGTCAAGGAAATACTTATTGGCTATTTGATTCCTTTAACAGCAACAAGTGTGATTCTCCTGAAATTAAGCAAAAGATCAATGATGTTAGCCAATTTGAGGGAAAATAAAGAGAGAGATCATGTTACCACTAGCTGATTTTTTTGTTAACAACTTAGTCGAAACAAATACCAAACTAAATACTTGGTAATTACCTGGTCTCTAGCCATAGATCCGAACTCCAAGAAAAGCACTTCTGAACAAATGTAGTTGTTTAGCAACATCCCCCATTTTCATTCTTTCTTTGGGCAATTCTGTCGAACAGGCTACTCCAACTTTGAACACTGAAAGCAAGCATTCTTTCTCCTTAGTACTCATATGTTCCGTTTCTCCTGTGAGCAGAGTCGGGTCTACGATCTGCACAAGTCTTTCTGGCAATGCATTCTTCACAAAATTGTGAAGGCTTAAACCATTTTCAAACATTATATCTGTTGGCTTTTTTCCCGAGAACAATTCTAACACAAGGATTCCAAAGCTATAAACGTCCCCCTCTTTTGATACCGCACCACCCATTCCATACTCTGCATTAATTAATAGGGTCGGACAACAGGTACTTAGTCCATTGGAGAAGAAAGTTACTTCAGAAACAAAAAAAACAAAAAAACAAAAAAATAAAAAATAAAAAGGAAGAAGAAGATCAGAATCACCTGGAGGTGCATAGCCGATAGTTCCCTTAATTCCAACTGAACTGGTATGACTCTGAGATACTTCATTGGGGGTTAAAAAGAGCCTAGCCAAACCAAAGTCACTTACATGAGCAACCATGTTGTCATCGAGAAGAATGTTGCTAGGCTTCAAGTCGCAATGAATGATTTGACTTTCGCAAAGGTCATGAAGATAATGTATTGCAGATGCTACATCAATTGCAATATTCAATCTTTCAAGCAAATTCAAGTGTGTTGATTGTTTTTCGCCATTAGTATTATGATGCAACCACTTTTCTAGGCTTCCTTTTTCCATGAATTCAAAAATTAAGGCTTTGAATTCATTACGCTTGTAATCCAAGCTTGAGCAATATGTCAATAGCTTAACAAGATTCCGATGCCTAACATTTCTCAATGCTTTGCATTCAGCCATGAAACTCTTGCAAGCACCCTTTTCTTCAAGTTTGAGAACTTTAACAGCCACTAACTTTTCTTCTCGATTGAGAAATCCTTTATAAACAGAACCAAAGCTGCCTGATCCAATTAAATTATTGGAAGAGAAGCCACTTGTAGCCTGATGAAGATCCTGGTAAGATAGCTTTACATGGCGGTGGCTGTCCATCATTAAGTGCTCAGAGGAAGAGCTCTTTTTTGATTTTCTCCTTTGAAAAGCGAAAAGAAGGGCCAAGAACAGAAGGACAAGCGCTAGTGCGGAGGTGATTATGACTGCTAGCTTTAAAGTATGGGACTTTCCTTTCCTCATCAATTTTGTGGGACATTTTGGCAGATGGAGCTCTGGCAAACCGCCACAAAGCTTATTATTCCCAATCAATGACAACGCACTTGAATTTGTGAAGACTCCCCTTGTTGGAATTTCACCTTCAAGATCATTGAAAGAAAGGTTAAGATATAATAGAAATGAAAGGGTCTGCAGATCTTTTGGAATCTGTCCGGTCAAGTTGTTTCTTGAAAGATCTAGTATTTGAAGGCCTTTCAAAGAAGCAAAAGATGGAGGGATAGATCCTTGAAAAGAATTTCCCTGCATGTAAAGATATTCCAGGATCTGGCAATTACCAAGCAGTCCAGGAATTTGACCTATCAGTCTGTTGTGCGAAACATCCAGTAAATTTAGATTTGTTAGCTTTCCTACTTGAGTTGGTAGGCTATCAGTGAAGGAGTTTCCGGATAATTCAAGAAAAATTAAGGTAGAAAGGCCTAGAATCTCCTTGGGGATGTTTCCCTTAAGAAGATTATATGAAATGCTTAGCGTCTGCAGTTTGTTGCAGTTTGCAATACTTGCAGGAGTAGTTCCTTCCAATTTGTTAGATGATAGGTCGATTGAAAACAATTGAGTGAGATTGCCTATGGAGGACGGAATCTGACCAGACAAATTATTTTCCCACAACTCCAATAGCTGTAGTTTTTGCAACTTCCCAAGAAAATGGGGAATATCCCCTGTGAAAAGGTTGCTCCCAAGGGCCAACACAATCAAGTTGATGAAATTCTGTAACGCTACAGGAATAGTTCCGGATATTTGATTCTGCGTCAGATATAATTTGCTGAGTTGAGTTGAAAAATTACCTAAGGAATTGGGTAGAACACCCCCAAAATTATTTACAGCCAAATCAAGTGTAGACAGTTTGCTACAGTTTTTCAAAGATGTAAAGAAAACCCAATCATCTGTAGAATTACTTCCTAAATAATTATCGCTAGCTTCTAACCACCAGAGACTTTTTAGATTTCCTAGAGAGTTTGGAACCTGTCCAGTGAACTTATTGCTACCAATACTCAGTATTTGCAGTTGAGAAGCATTGGACAACGAACTGGGGATTGATCCCGAGATATCATTTTGAGCAATCCCAAAATCTTGGATATTTGGGAGGGTGAGGCCCATGTTGTCTGGCAGAGTCCCATGGAATTGGTTTGATAAGAATGAGACTGCATTGACAGATGAAATGTTAAAAAGAGATGGAGGGATAATACCAGTTAGATGATTGACTGCAACAAAGAATACTTTTAAACTCGTTAATCTGCCCAAGCTATCTGGAATACTTCCCACAAGATTATTCTCCAGTACAGAAAAGAAGAAAAGCGATGAAAGGTTGCCGAGGGAAGGTGGAATTTCTCCTGTCAGGCTGTTTTTAGCAAATACAAGCATTTGAAGCTTTGCTAAACCTCCAAGTTCCTCCCGAATTTGCCCTGACATATTATTTCCTTGTAAAATGATTCTCCTCAGCTGGGAGCAGTTGCTCAAGTTTGTTGGAATTTCACCATCTAAACTGTTATTGTGAAGAATGAGTTGTTGCAATCGAAATAAATTACCAACTTGTGGCGGGACTGGGCCCCGTAAACTGTTATTCCTGAGGTCCAGGATTCTCAGGAAACTCAAGTTGCCGATGTTTGGTGATATGGATCCAAACAAATTCTGACCTTGTAAGACCAAAGATATAACTCTCTGATGACGGCGACTGCATCGGACTCCGTACCAGTTGCAAAAAGGGACAGAATCATTCCATGAGTTGAAGACTCCTTGTGGATCATTGGTTATCCCCTGTTTGAATTGGAGCAAAGCAAGTCGATCGGTCTTATTTCCTAGAGCATTGGCTTGCTGCAGCTGCAAGTTGAGTGCGAATACAAATAAAATGACTTGAAGATAAACATGTAAATTGGGACAGTACAACTTCATTTGTTTTCCAAGGAGGCTGGCTGGTAGCTGGTAATGAGTATATTTTGCGAGAGTTAGGTTCAGAATTATGGAATCCTGGAAATAAATCATCAATTAGTTGACGGAGCAAGGAGATTAGTGCAATTTTATAATATTATTACTTCCTATTATATTATTACACCTATAACTTTATAATAATATTATTATTAAAATTATTTTTTATAAAATATCTTTATTTATAATTCTTTAAAAATAATTATTGTATTCACATTTTAAAAAAGTATTATAAATATATAAAAAAATTTAAGTGTAATTTTCTTAATTAATATTTTTACTTTCATAACATATTAAAATTTCAAATAATATATATGATGTCCTCATTTTTATTTCCTTATTTTTATTTTATATCTCCACAATAACAACTATTAAATTTTATCAAACTATTAACATTTATCATTTATCAACTATCAGCTACTACCAACAATTAAACCAAATAAATTCATAATTTGTGTTTTTATAAAGTATTTGATCATATATAAACTATTAATATATTAACTATTAATATATTATCTTTTTATTAAATTTAAATATTATTTTTTGATAATTTTGAGTTATGACTATAAAGAAAATAAATGATGTAGTTGAAAAAATAAATAATAATAAGATATTATATGTATTCTTTTGTATAAATTGTGGTTGTGACCTACAAAAGTATGATAATGCGGAAAAAATTTATGAGATGATTAATTTCATATGAACTTCATTTTTTAGAGGACTACTTTACACATGATGAAAAATTTTATGACTAGTCAAATTTGGTGCCGATCATTTATAACACCCTGTCTTTCAATGATGTTATCATTTTTAGAGGTGAGTATGGATCCTGAAATTCCTTAATTGGATTAGATAATCACATAGAAAATTTTTAGAACCAAAATCTCTATTGAGCATTTGACCATCTACAAACTAAACTAAATAAATAAAAAAATTTTAAGATGACTTTGGTTCTCGTGCTATCTCCAAACTAAACCATATTGAATTGTAATGAAAACTAATATTTTAATTAATTAATATATAACTAATAATATATTTTCCATTAATAAAGTGCCGTATTTTGCTTAAAAAAAAACTAACAATACATGACCAAGTAATTATTTAAAAAAACAAGTTATATGTATATCCTATGAAATAGCTTCACACACATCCAACTTAACCCTTTATTTGGGAAAAGAGGGAAATTGATGGGGAGAAATTGAAAGGGGAGAAAGTGGTGATAGAAAGATAATTTTCACCTACTTGGAAGATGAAGAGAAAATGAGAAGAGAAAAAATTGAAATGAAAATGAGTCACCTGGAACTACTAATTGTAGTCATCCCATTTTTGAGAGAAAATGAAGAGTAACTCATGTGATAATTTAAATTTATACTAAATTTTTTAAAACTACTCTTATTTGTAATAAAATTTATGATAATATGATAAAGGGTAAAAAGTTCTTTTCAGCAAATATAAATATTTCACTCTTCTACTTTTCTCACATTCTCAAATAATTAAAAAAAATAAATAAATATTCTCTTCTGTTAACTTTCTATAACCTCATTTATTGTCCCCTCACTTTCTCCCTTCTACTGTAATGATTTTATTTTATAATATATACCCTAAAAAAAAATTATGTAGTTTCATTGTAAAACTACATGGTTTTAGTTTATTTTATATATTAAAGCAATAGATTTCTTTTCTCAAATTTGGTTTGTAATTCTTACTTTTTATACTTTTCAAATTTTGAATTATTTCATCTTTTATTAATGTTTCTTGAAAGTATTGAATACCCAAATTGAATTGCACCAAATTTTTAGGATAATAAGATATGGAGCCTTTTAGTATATGGGACGATTCTAGCTTTTAAATTTTAAAATTCCTAATTTTTTATATGATTCTAGAAATTTTTAAATTCTCATATGGGAGTGAATCGTGCTTACCTTTTTGTCGTTTACCCTAAGTTTATATATCTAGCAAGTTACAACCATTTTCAAAATCTTCAAAGAGAGTTAAAAACAGGCATAGGTTGAACAATATAGGATGATAAAATTAATAATAAAATATTTTTAAATGTGACATTTATTTTTAGCTCAATTATTGTGTGTTTTTTAAAAACTATTCAAAACTTTAAAATTTAGAGATAACTCTTAATGAATTTATAATTTATCTATTTTTATAAATTATATTTTACTTTATTACAAATTCCAAAAATTTGGAAGCATGACTAGTAAATCACCTAATTGTGGCACGATTTGGCCATGTAAACTGTTGTTCATGTCTAGGATTCCATGGAAGCTGAAGTTGCCATTAATTTTAGGAAGTCAATCAAGATTTTTCTTTTACATGAACAGGAGTCTTCTTACACTCAAAAATTTATTTGTTAAGAATAATTTATAAACTCTGATTATTTTATTACTCTCTCCGTCTTAAAAAAGTTATTTATTTTCTTTTTTCATATAGTTTAAGAAAATATCATTTAATTTCTTGTCAATTCATAAATTTTATTATATTTTTTCACTTATATTTTTATATATACTCATTTATTACTACGTTTATTATTAATTTTAACAATACATACTTTTTAATTAATAAAAATAAAATGAATAAATCCCTATAACTATTTTTAAAGTGGATAAGTGTTGTAGATTATTTTAAAATGAAATAATAGATAAATTTTTTAAGTCAGTGGGAGTATTTGCTTATTCATCGGCAAGCTATGCTAACAATGGTGACTTTCTCTACGGTTCGGACAATAAATGAAAGATAGCAATTTAGGATGACCGCAGACCAAGACTTTTGCCAGCGGTGCCGGGTTGGTGAAGAAAGAGGTTGCGTTGAATTAATTGTTCTAAATTTCTACACCAAAAGAGGAGTTACTAATTTAGGATGTGATACAAGCTAATAAGTTCTTTAGCCTTTACTGTGAGTGGGCCTATATTTAGGTGACTTAAAGGCCGACAAATTTACTAGAAAATAATTTTATACAAAAATTAGTGTATAGGAAAATTTAAGCGAATGATTGATTTAGCTCCTGAAAGCTATTTGATAATTTGGCCAACAAAAAAAAAAAAAAGCTATTCGATAAATTTTTTATTTAAAACAACTAACTTAATCCGTATGATAAATTAAAAAAACTTACTCAGTGTTAGCTGTTAAGTATCTCAATAATTGCGAAATATAAAAATTTCATTTTAGAACTTTTTCCTATCAGCAAATAGCTGATGTTATTCTTTACTGTATTAACCTTATAAAAAATAATTATTGATTAAATATTTTTCTTAAATTAATTTTTATTTGATATTTTTACTTATAATTTTTTTCAAGAAATAAATAGTTATTATACTATTACTTATGATATTTAAAAAAAAATTACTATTTTCACATTTAAAAAAATGTAAGTACATAAAAAAAATTAAGTTTTTTAAAAATATTCTTTATTTTCATAACACATTAAAAATTGAAAAATAATATATATATACATACATACATACATCATTCCCTTTTCTTTAACCATCTCTTCCTTCTCTAACTTGACAATAACCATTATCATACATATTCCTCTTCATACATATTCCTCTTCATGACATATCTCTCATCATTTCTATCATTTTCCAATATCAAAAGTCTATGTCGTACTCTGTATATGTATAACTCAATTATGACGAGAATCATTCTTTTATTACACTTGTCTAAGAGTCTTTTAAATGACCAAAACTTGGGGTATTACATTCTCTTTTCCTTAAAAAAAGAAATTCATCCTTAAATTTTGAGATCACTTAATCCCTATCTTCTTTATACTTATCTCTTGTTGCTTGGCTCATCAATCATACCCATCCCTTACTCCTGATACTTGATTCTCTATCTTCTCCCTTCCATACTTTCTATGATATCATTTTTAGCTTCCTCTAGTGGAACCATATATAAGGCAAGTATCCATCCTAATTCCCCCATCCTTTATACCATTCTTAAGCAATCCAATTCCAATCTTTGGTACTCACACTACTTATGAGCCCTCTTATCATCACCAACAATCCTTCTCCATTTTTGATACCACTTCTGACCCTGCCTGACTCCTTTAACTCTCCCATGTAGTAAGTTATATATATTAGCTGTAATTAGTTAGGCTTGTTAGTAATTAGTTGATAGTTTGTTATTTTGTTATAATTGTTTGCTGAGCTGTCACCAATTATCTTCATTTGGAAGCTTTCTCCAGTCTATATAAGGCTCGGTCATCTTGTAAATATACTAAGATACACTCAATATACAATTGATACATTTTACATACTCTCTATATTTGTTTCTTCTTCTTCTTCATAATTACCTTTCTACATGATATCAGAGCAAGTTTTTGCCTGATATTTCATCAATTTCTACATAAATTTCTTAGATCTTCTACTTGATTCTTCATTTTGATTTGAAATGTTTCCTCTCTCTATAAGTGATTTGTAATTATCGATGGAGGAAAATCAGAATCAATCAAAAAGAGTTGCAATTGCTCGAGCTACATTAGATCGGAACTACGATGATCCACTTTTCTTACAAAGCATCGACAATCTGAGTATGATTTTGGTGAATGCTCAACTTACTGAGAAGAATTATCTGTCTTGGAATAGATCTATGAGAATCGCTTTAGGAGCAAAAGATAAATTAGGGTTCATTACTGGAAAATGCAGGATGCCTAAAGAAGATTTAGAGAGTTATAAACAATGGCAAAAAGTTGACTTAATGGTCACTTTGTGGATTCTTAATTCTATTTCTAAAGACCTGGCAGATGCATTCATCTATGCTAGAAATGCTAAAGAACTTTGGGAAGAAATTGAGCAGAGGTTTAGTGAGAGTAATGGCCCTCTGATATATCAGGTCCAGCAAGAAATTCACAGTCTCACGTAAGGAAATCTTAGTGTAGCTGCTTATTTTACCAAGCTTAAGAAGCATTGGGATGAATTAGCCTTTCTTGTGCTAATACCTAAATGCAATTATGAAGCAGGTAAATCCATTTCAGATCTTAACAATATCAATAAAGTGATGCAATTTTTTATGGGATTGCGTGATGATTTTGACCATACTCATAACCAAATTTTGGTTATGGATCCATTACCCTCTATTAATAAAGCTTAATCTATGGCTTTAAGAGTAGAAAAGCAGAGAGAGGTTCATGCATCTAGTATGGATTTGACTGAAAATAGTGCTATGCTAGCTAAAAGTTTTGATGTCAGAAGAAATTTTATAAAAAATGGTGGCAATTTTAGAAATATAAGCTGGAAAGGGAAGGATGCTATAGGAAAGGAAGAAAGGTACTGTGACTACTGTTGAAAGACTAATCACACAAGAGAATCGTGTTTTAAGCTACACAGTTATCCAGAATGGTTTGATGATCTAACAAGGAAAAGAACCATTGAAGACATAGAGAGACTGAAGACTAAACCAATGTATAAAATTGTTGCTGCACATGTGACTGGAACTCCTTTTGACATTAATATGACTAAAAATGAAGCAGCTAAGGTTAATGATCTGACCACAGTCATTTCCAATGCTGTGCACAAAGAAGTTCAAAGGTATATATAGTGTCAAGGTGGAATTAAGAGTGCTTTCACTACCTATATAAGCTATGTAAGTACAACACATCATTTAGCTTTGCAATGTTACAATTACAGTACCAAAGATTTTTGGATAGTGGATTCTAGAGCCACTAGCCATATGAGTTTTAATGTTACAAAATTTGCTGCAATGTTCTCTTTCAAACATCCTGTTACTATAACTCTGCCTGACAAAAACCACCAAAACAGTAAATAAAATTGGTAAAATCTAACTTTCCTTTAATATTGTTCTTAACCAAGTTTTATATGTCCCTAAATTTCAATTTAATCTTTTATTTGTAAGAAAACTTACCTCTACCTTACCTATTAAAATTATACTTGAATCTCATATGGTTAGGTATATCACTGCTCTAGTGTGATGGGTACCCAAACTGAGCCACCCTTACCTTTCATGTAATGAACCTAGATCCTGACCTTAGGTTGTATGTACTATAATTAAAGCCTTGCATCTTTACATTCTCATGAAATGTTTTCTCCGTGCATTCATATTGTATAACAAACCATGCATTCATATCAAGTCTAGGTTGAACCTTGAACCGAAGAAGGGTCAAACATTCTTACCTCCCTTCAAATGCCTCCCCCATAAACATTCTCACCTCCATCTCATTCACCTTTGCCCCCACAAACCTTAAGCCATCACCCTAAACCTTATCCCGTTATCTTAGCCTTTAACTAAATACCAATACCCTAGCCCTAAACCTAAAACCTCATTTCCCTAGCCTTGACCTTAAACACCTTGCCTTATCCTTAACCTAAACACAAAAATACTAGAACCTTACACCTCAAATGTAAACCTAAACCACATTTCATCTTTAGACCTTAAGCCATAAGCCCGCAAACCTAAAACCCATATCCAACCTTAAAAAACCTATTATCTGACAACCTAACCCATGGCCCACTACCTTCAAAACTAGCCTGCTACCCTTAAGCCCAACATGTTACCTTAAACTCAATACCTTTGATCCTACCGTAAACCTTAAATGTTCGCTCCATCTTATCTTAAGCCCAAAAATGGTTAGCCTATGACACAATAGGGAAGCCTTATCTCTTATGATCTGTATGCCTATACCTTCATCACCTTTTTTGTTCCAACCCATCACTTACCTTATTACTTTGATTTGAAGGTACCAATAGCCAACCCGCTAGACATGGCTTCCTTGATAGCACTTGTGACCAGACTCCTTAAGAAGCAAAAAGAGCATTTCCAGGCTATTTTAGCTGCTCAACAAGCCCAATTCAAGGAACAAAGGCAATTCATAATTGAGAAAGTTTGATCCATGATTAACCAAGCCATCTTTAGCCATCTTAACCCAAACCTTATCTAGAACTTGACCAATCATAGCCCAAATTTAAGCCAAACCAACCTATATCTAAACTAAGGTGGGGAAGTTTTCTCTTATGTAGACACTAGATTGCTCATGGAGAAACTTGAAGCCATAGAAAAAACCATCAAATCCCTAAAGTACCATAATGATCTAATTGATATAGACAGTTTAACCTTATTCCCTAATGCCAAGCTTCCTCCTAAATTCAAAATGCCTGAGCTAGAAAGATTTGATGGAACCACTTGCCCAAAGACCCATCTGAAGATATATGTAGGGGCAATGAAATCTTTAGGAGTTAGTGATGAGCTCTTTGCTTAACTATTCCAAGAATCACTAACTAGTGTTACCAGGATATAGTTCCTTTCATTAGAAAAAAGCAAGAAAAAGACATGGGATGATATCTGTTGTATCTTTATCGAACAATATCATTATAATAATGAAGTAGATGTCACTAGACGTGATTTGGAAACTACCAAGGAACTTCCAAGGGAGTCTTTCTCCATGTTCCTTACAAGGTGGATGGCTAAAGCTGCTCAAATGGTAAATAGACCAACTGAGCAAGAACAAATGGACATCCTTGTCAAAACCTACTTCCAACCTACCGAGTCTACTTCTTAACCTAATACCTACCCACTTTCAAAGCTTTGGTTGCAACTACATCAAAGGTTGAAGATCGCATCCAAAGTGCATCATTTCAACCTAAATTCCTTACCACCAATCAGAATAGTGATGAAGAGCCCAAACCCAATTCAACCCTAGCTTACCTCAGCCCTAAGTGGTATGACATGGAAGAGTTCAAGTTCAACTAATCTGACCTGTCTGAGATTGAATTCCAAGTCTGAGTCTAAATCCTAAAGTCTGACTCAAAATTCATGTCTGAGTCTATCACCTTATTTTCTTTTTTTTTTTTCATCGATCATGTCAGTCCGTTTTTTGTTATCTTGTAATAAAATTTTCCATTGCAATAGAACATCCACATTTATTTGTGCACTTATCTTTCTCATTTTAAACATGGATGATCTTTAAAAAAAGAAGAGAGAGAGAAAGAAATGAACATCAATTAAATTCACCACAATTGAGGTGCCATCAACAATTTCTTTGCCAGCTCCTAACCATAGAAGGTCAAGAAATAGACCTCTCATCAAATAATTAAGCACAAAATCAAATAATACACCTCAACAAGGGGCAACAAGTTCATTAAATCCAAAGTTCAAAAGTTAGAGCCCCTTAAAGTGAAGCAGCAAATCATAGTGGAATATTTTCTCCCAAATTTCATTAATCCAAGCTCACTAAGTTGAAAACCTAAAAGGGAGGATTAGGCAAAAGTTAGAGCTTAAAAAAAAAAAAAAAAAGGGAGAAAGCTCATCCTAGTCATCTTCCTTCGCATCATTAAAAGTTTGTCAAATCATCTTCAATTAGTTTGTCTCATCTCATATCTTCAAAGTCATCCTTTTGCATTAGAAGCTCATTCTCTAAAATGATATTGTCTTCTATGCCCTTATCTCACAGTGGGGGCATGTCTTTCTAGGTCATCCATTTCGTCACTTAGCTCAAAGAGCTTAGGCACAATCTCTCACTTGCCTGTTCGTCATGTTCCTATCTCTCACTGGGAGCATGATTCCTAAGCCGTCTCTTTTCATCAGTCCTTCAGCTGCTCCTTGGGGCACTTCTTTTCATTTAGTATGTCATTTACATTCAAGCCAATAAAGTGCACCCCAAGTGTCTCTTCAATATCAAAATGACAAGATTAGCTTGGCTTGTTCTTTCTCATGAATCATACTATAAATAGCAAAATCATACAACCTCCATGATCCTTTTCAAAATTTCCAACCCACCTTCAAACCATTCCCCAACTTCAAAATGTACCATTCCATCCTTTCAAGTTTAAGCCTCATACCATCCTTTCCTTGGTAAGGTCTCATCATCTTCTACGGGCCAAGCCCATATGTAGAACTAAAGATCCTAAAGTCTTTTAAGACTCATCATCCTTAAAGCTAACTTTCTCTAGCATAACCAAAATTAAGTCATGTCTTGTAAAGCTTAAGAAGGGCTCAAACCACTCAAGTCATCATGTCTCTTTGGCAAAATCTCATTATCCTTAAAAAAAAAAAAAAATCAAGCCTCTTTGGCAAATTACATCACCCATGAAGTCCAATTGAATCAAGGACTGCCGACCATATGATGGGCAAGAAAATCTTATGCAACCATGTCAAAGGGCAAACCCTCATCTATGAGCCTGTGACCAAAACTTTTATCACCATACCTGAGATAAAGCAACCATCTTCCAAAGCATCCTTGTAGAAAAGTCCAAGCCCAAAAGCCTTTATCATAAAGCCTAAACCAACAGGCCTTCACCATGAAGCCCAAACCAATAAGCCTTCACCATGAAGACTAAGCCCAAAAGTCTTTACCATGAAGCCCAAACTAAGAAGCCTTCACTATAAAGCCTAAGCCTAGCTTTCACTATGAAGCCCATTCACAAAAAGCCATAATCTACTCCAAGGCCAGATATGACCAAGTCTTCCCCAACTAAATTCTTAGCTTGACCTTTTCTTTAAGCTAGACCTAACCGAGCCTAAGGAAAAATCTGACCAAGCTTTTCAAATGAACTCCCCAAAGGTTGTATCTTGACCAAGCCAAAATGTTAGACCTAACCAAGTCTTCCATATGAACTTCTCTAAGGACAAGCCCCATAAGCTCACCTTCCCCAAACCTTCCAACCTAATCATCTCTAAGGACCTGACCCTCCTAAATCTATCCCTCCAATCCAGCCTTAAACCAAGCCTTCTCCTAAGCCAAACCTATCTACGTCAAAAGCCCGACCTTTTTCAAAGACCACACATTGCTTGAACCTTCCAGAATGACTTCTTGTTAGGTCGAGCTGATAGCCGTTGACCAACGAACCTTATACCTGACATATACACTTCACCTCTAAGATAGCCAATCAACCAAAAAACCAAATGACCAAACCACTCTAAAGTGGGGGCACATCCCTTCCAAATATTGACCTTTTTAAAATGGGGGCATCTTTCTCCCAAAAATCAACACTTTTATATCAAGACTGACCCTTCACAAGTTCAAGGTACCATATCATTGCATAATTATCTAACATTTTTTTTATTGAATAGGATCATGAATCAAGGCAAATTGTCAAAACTCTCAAAGAAAGATAAGATTATCATCATCATTCCTACCAGATAAGGTTGCCTTTAAGCCTACTAGACAGGATCACCACTTCGTCGATTCCTACTAGACAAGGTCACCTTTAAGCTTACCAGATAGGATTATCATCATCAAGCCTAATAGACAAGATCATCATCATCAAGCCTACTAGACAGGATCACCACTTTGTCAATTCCTACCAGACAGGGTCGTCATCATCACCACTTCAGACAAAGTTATCTTCTTTTCTACTAAACAGGAGAAGTACCAAATGCTACCAGCCACTAGATCTTCTAAATATACCAAGGGCATCTTCCTTAAAATTCAACAATACCTCTCACCCAAATATCAAAACTCTAACCGAGACATTAATTTGGTTCCTTTCATCATCTCCCATTCTTTGGTTCACTGTCATCAGAATCACCTTTCAGGCATAGACAATTCTAATGAGGGAGCAGTTGTGAACACTTAATTTTGCACCCTCCAACATATGAAGCATTTATACCCGGTGAACAAACCTTTAGAAGTTGAGAACTCTCAAATTGGAAAAATTAAAATATCTCTTCTTGACCTTTGAACCCTTTCAAATCATCTAGGACTAAGTAACGAGTACAAACCAACTAGAATTGTATAAAACAGACGAGAAACAAGTGAGAACGGGTGAAAATAGGCAAAATGGGCGGAAGCAGGGCTGGCTACCACACAGCCCTGTATGTTTGCCACACAGCCTTGTGCAGCAACTTTAACTCTTTTGCAGCAACTGTAGTGAAAATTTCTTTTTCTAACTATCCCATATTGGAAGTTTATGCATTATGAGCTCCAGCCTTCTCTATATATATATAGATGACCTCTCCACACTTTAAGACGCCAACTTCTAGAGCTTGAAAAGCATTAAATTCAAGCAAACCGCTTTGTATTTGCTCTTTGCTTCTCAAAGTGAGTTGGGTAGTTTCTCCTTAATTCCTACTCAACTAGTTTAAGGCTTTCCACCCGCCTGTTCGAGGTAAGTCTGTTGCCCAAGGCTCATGTCTGCCGCCCATCACCCAAGATTAGCCACCGCCCACCGTCCAAGGCTATCCACCGCCCACTGAGGTTAGCTGTTACCTGCTATCCAAAGCTAGCAGCCACCCGTCGCCCAAAGCTAACCACCGCACATCGTCCAAGGCTATCTGCCGCCCGCTGAGACTAGTCACTGACCGCCATCCAAAGCTAGCCACCGTTTGCCATCCAACGCTAGCCGTCGCCTGTCATCCAACGCTAGTCATCGCCTATCATCCAACGCTAACTGCCGCCCACCATCTAAAGCCAGCTGCCTCCTGCTATCCGAGGTAAGCTTATTTTCCCTTAATTTCCTTGCATCTTTTAGTTAGTTAATTAAATTAATTTATCTAGGTTGCTAGCTAATTAACTTAGTAATCTATTAAGTCAACTAATTAACTCAACTCTCTTTTAATCAATCAATCAAAACATAATAAAGTGGCTAAGCTAAACTGACCCCTTCACAAGAAGGGAGAATTGTGTAGGTTCTGATTTCCATTCAAAGGGATGTGTAGGCATGCTTGGTTTAGGCGTTGAATCCAATTAAAATTAACCAACTTTCCCCCAATCACCTTCTTCACTTACTCTTATTTTATTTCCTTTACTTTGTTATTAAGTTTAGTTTGGGGAATGTGTGACCTCCCTAGAACCCATAAGAGCTAGAGGAGGTATCCCCTAAGTTTGGGATTTCATTATAATATTAACTCTCTTTTATTTTGAATTCTAATTGTGTATAAACTTTATAGATTAAATGATCATGCATATTATAAGTTATTCATGCATTTTAAACTATTCATGAAATATATTTTAAGTCACTTTTATATTAATTGACCAAACTTATTTTGTTAAAGTAAACCAAAAACCTAGTCCTCGAGTCCTCCTTGGTTTCGAGGCTAGTGATTTTTTTCCTTTTGGTAATAATTGGAGTTAAATGGGTTTTTTCTTTATATTTTCCAAATAAAAATAAATTAAGGTGGCGACTCCAAGAAACAATTTTTAAATCTATCAAAGATAAGCCTGAGAGCTTCCTTGTGAGTTCTTTCCCAAATGAGCATTTTGATTCCCTTTAGCAATCGGACCAATGCTTGGGCGAGTTCTCACAACTAGCATTACACACAATAATAACACTGGCACTAAAGTTTAGCATAAATATGGATTCATTAGACAAATGTAGAAATTTTTCATTGCTGCTCATCAATATTAAACTAGTGGTAGAGGCTCTTCTTGTAGAGCAATACCACAACATAAGGTTAGCTAGACCTTACGGCTAGGGCGTTCAAAATCCCTCCTAGCAAGGGTCACTTTATTGTGCACAAAGTCCAGTATTCCCCACATCGAAAAAAGGAGATCTCTGTACTAAGGATAATAGCATTGTACTATTTTTAGTACTTCAAGGAATATTTAATTAATATTGAGAAAGGTTTAATTCACTAATAAATAGGAAAATATAGCTAGCAAAAATCAATGGAACAACATGGGAATATGATTCTCTTATAATCTAGGCAATGTACAATGTCATTGTCAAAGAACATATGATATGGTTTTTTAATACAATTTCAAATAATAATTTAGAATTCATATTAAAGAGCAAAAGATTTAGGTATCGATGGAGAAAAATGGACAATTCAATCAAAGAAGCAAATGGCAATTCCATGTACATAAAAATGTAAAATACACTCACATTTTCCTTTGTCTTCTTTAATTCCTTTCTACTACTCAATATGAGAATTGTCTCTCCCCTCAAATTTTTTCACTCCCATTGGTTTTTTTGGATCCTCTACATAAAGTATACATATATGTTAGGTTTAAATTTCTATAGGCAAATTCATTAGAATATTAAAATTGAAAATCGATCTATCAATTTTCATCCTAACTTAGCCTTTTAATTACTACCATATCATGAGTTTCACTATTCCAATTGTTATAATTCCTAACACAGTTAAATCCTAACACATTTTTCTCCAACATAGCCAAAATTCAACATATTTGGACTTCTATAGCTTTTAGGGTGACTTATCAAAATTTGCCCTAACTCTACTGCCTAGGTTCACTGAGCTTACTTTACTCTTCTACTATATATCAGCCTATACAACTCTAATTGACTTAGTTATTTTTTTAAATGAAATTAGACTCATAAAGGAACAATTCATTAGTTTGGTCTTTAAGTAATTTTGTCCATAAGGTTTCCAAAACTCAAACTGAAGTCTTGCAACCTTGATTGTTCTGCATATTAAGATAGCCCTAATAACTATTTTATAAATCTCAATCCTCTTAGAATTTCACTATAAACTTATTAAGAAATTTAGCTAACATCCCAAGAATCATTTTTCATATTCTAAACAAAATCAAATTCCCATCCTAACATTTCCAAATCAGGCCTCTAATTTCCTGCACTATAAAGTGACCTGCATGTAGGGCAGTCTATTTTTCAATCCCACAGCTCCCAACGTCTAGGGAATTAGTTCAAATCCTTCCAAAGTCACATATTTCACATATTTATCTTCAATTTTTATGCTTTTACCATAATCAAATTTAGTTTCTAGGGCTCTCAAAATCAAGCCTCAAGTTCCAACAAACACTTTCTCCAACTTCTGTTTTCCTTCTCACACTATCTTTCATGTTCTCTCACTAATTCTTCTTCAATTGAGCCCTTTTCTCCCTTAATCAACCTCTTTTCTTCATTTCCTTCACTTCTTCATATTTTTTCATTATCAATCAATCCACAAAATTCAACAAAGAAAGCAATTAAGCACAACATAAACTTAAGAATATCAATAATCAACTAAGTAACTTGATCTTACCTTTGATGGTTCATAAAAAATTTCTTTGATTTTTCTTATTATTTTTTCTTCTTCTCTTCCTCCTACATTTTTCTCCTCTCTCTCTCTACTGCTGTCTCTCTTTTATTTCTCACCCTTAGAAGATTTTTCTTGGTTGCAATAAGCAAATTGAACTTATCCTCCTTTATAGTTTTTAATTTCTTTCTCATTTAATTAATTCCTTAGCATTTTTTGGCATAATCACTACCATCCAATTCCCTTGACTTTTCCAGCCCACTTTTCTATCCATATTTCTTTATTCTTATTTTTATTTTATTTACTTTATAATTTAGGTGTCCATTTAGTCTAAATTATAACCATAATTTTACTTAATATTGCAAAATTGAAACTTTCTAACCTCTAATTACTTTGTTATTATCTAATAATATTCCTAATCACTAATTTGAGTTCCTAATAATATTTCTAATCATCTCTCTATCAATCTTTCCTAAGTTAAAATTTTCTAAAATTTCAGAAACTGAAGTCCATTGTTTATGCGCATAGCGTACTGATTTTACTTAGGTATTTTTCTATACCCAACTCTAAATTCATTTTTGAGTTTCATCACTTCTAATATCATTAAATTTGCCTAAAATTTTCAAATAAAATATAAAAATAAATTTTAGAATCAAAATTTGCCAACTCACTCTAAATGCCTTGATTTTCCAAGCACATATCCTTTTCAGGTCATTAGCTCCTAGGTTCCTACTTTCCTTCTTACACTCTTTATTTCATTTGTTTTTATATCAAATCCATCTCCCTTAATACCCTTCTAATAGTCTTTATCTTATTTCATACAACTAGGGGCTCGATTTTTGGACCGATACCCATTCAGTACTTTGATTTTTTATAATTGTCATATACACTATTTTACTCTTAATCTGGTCATTTTGCTTACAACCTCAACACTAACAGTGAACTCAAAATTAGGGTACTACAGTATAAACATATATATTTGTATGTGTGTATATATATATATCACACACACACATATATATGTGTGTGTGTGTGTGTGCGTGCACGAGCATATGTGTCTATATATATATATATATATATATATATATATATATATATATATATATATATATATATATATATATATATATCACACACACACACACACATATGTATATATGCACGCGAGCACACACACACACACACACATGTGTGTGTGTGTGTGTGTATACATTTAGATTCCAAACATTCCTATGTACCCCATTGAATAGAGATCAAAACCCACGTAGTTCGTTCCACGATTAAGGGGAGGGGTTTAGGAGTTGTTCAGATTGATTGATTTAATTTGGATTTGATAGAAACAGGCTAATACCTTAGCTTTTGATGGGCAGAGGGTTTTATCAGAACCAGGTGATTGGATTGATTGGGAGATTAATTAATTAATTAAAATGATTAATTTAATAATATATATATATATATATATATATCACACACACACACACATATGTATATATGCACGCGAGCACACACACACACACACATATGTGTGTGTGTGTATACATTTAGATTCCAAACATTCCTATGTACCCCATTGAATAGAGATCAAAACCCACGTAGTTCGTTCCACGATTAAAGGGAGGGGTTTAGGAGTTGTTCAGATTGATTGATTTAATTTGGATTTGATAGAAACAGGCTAATACCTTAGCTTTTGATGGGCAGAGGGTTTTATCAGAACCAGGTGATTGGATTGATTGGGAGATTAATTAATTAATTAAAATGATTAATTTAATAATATATATATATATATATATATATATATATATATATATATATATATATATATATATATATATATATATATATATATATATATATATATATATATATATATATATATATATATATATATATATATATATATATATATATATATATATCTGTGTGTGTGTGTGTGTCCTTATATATATATATATATATATATATATATATATATATACACACACATTTAGATTCTAAACGTTCCTATGTACCCCATCGAATAAAGATCAAAACCCATGTAGTTCATTTCACGATTAAGGGGAGGGGTTTAGGAGTTGTTCAGATTGATTAATTTAATTTGGATTTGAGAAAAAAAAAGGCTAATACCTTAGTTTTTGATGGGAAGAGGGTTTTATCAGAACCGGGTGATTGGATTGATTGGGAGATTTATTAATTAATTAAAATGATTAATTTAATAATTAGTATGATGAAAAGGATAGATAGATTAATTAATTAAAAAGATTAATTAATTAATTTGGATGAAGGGTGGATTAAGAAAAATAGTTAATTTAATTTTGAAAAGTGATTAATTAATTAATTAATTTTAATTAAAAAAGAGAGTTTTAGTTAATTAAAAAGATTAATTAACTTGGTTAGAGTGAGATAATTAATTAATTAAAAAGATTAATTAATTAATTAATTAATTACAAAGTGGTTGGAGGGAGAAGAAGAGAGAAATTAGAAGATAGCTATCAACTTTAACTCAAGGTGTGTTTGAAATAAGGAAATGAAAGGGCTATTTATAGGAAAATGGGATGAGAGTGATTTGGGAAGTGAAAATGTGAAAAGACAAAAAGGATAGGGCTAAAAAATACTAAAAAAAAAATAAAAAAAAGGGACATTTTAGTCAATTTGACAGGGAAAAAAGGCAGGCTGACCCGGCTCTGTGTTAGCGTTGCCCCTGCACAAATCTGCGCAAGCAAGGCCCAGCTGCTGCATCTGAGAGATGCTGCCACCATGCTTCAATGGCGCTGATCCGCGTAGCCGAGCCGTGGCAAGCCTGACGTGACTCGGCTCACTTTTCTAGGCACTTTTTCGATCCATTTTTAAGGATTTTGAATCATTTTTTAGGAGTTATAGAGCTCAGAAAAATTACCTGTCAGTGTCTTTAGCCTTGAAATTAATTTTAGGACATTTGAGCAGTTCATTTGAGAGAAAATTCAATCCATTTTAGAAAAATATTATCTAGTACAGAAGGTCCAATGAGGATGGGAAAGACATTAGATTGTGCCAAGAATATTTTGGTCGGTTTTGAAAAGTTCATAATTAATTTTAGAGGTGCTGAAATAAGGGTTTACAGCAGTGTCGCATGTAGCTCTTACGATGGACACGTGGCAGCAGACCCTTCTTTTTTAAAGATTGATGTTGGTTCGTGTTAGAAATTGAGTGTCCATGTAGCAATATACTTAAAGATCTTTTTTTCTTTAGCCTGTTAATTAGCTAGCGAGACCGCCATACTAAATCTTTGTAATGGACTAACTTAGCAAGTGTCAACAAACAACCATATATGAGAGTGAAAAATTAAGTGATCACAGCTACCCTCTCATCAAAATTATCTTATATGTAAGGCAATTCTAAGGATAATGTTGTAACCACTCACACCCACCTTAGGAGTTTTCATAACCAATTTGCTTGAATTTAGAACTATTATGGCTAAATATGTGCTTTTATGAAAATTCATGTATTATATGATTGATGAGCATGTGGCATGTTAAATTAATTTTAATATACCTAACATGAATTATTATTGTGAAATAAATAATTTACGTAAAGTGCATTAGCATATAATAATTTATTTCACACAAAATAAATTTTCATGCAAAAAGGTGATTTTTAAGTATAAAATAATTTTATAAGTATTTAAAAAATAATTTTTAAATAAATATTTTGGGAGAAATTTTAATTGAAATAATAAGAAAAATATTTATTTTTAATTACTTATAATCAGCCTCAAAATTAATTAAAAAACCCAAATACCTAAAAGCCCACTACACCAAAATACTCCTAACCTAGCTCATTATGGATAATATTGAAAATTGCCCAAAACCCTACATATATAATAAGAATTTTGGCCAGCCCTTGCTTTCCAGCAGCCACCATTCTGTTTTTCATTATTTTGGTAGAAAAATTCTCTCAAAATTATTCTCTACACCGAAATTCACAAAATACCTTCAAACTTTGCGATTTCTTGACTGTATTCGTAAGTTTTTCTCTCCTTTCAATTTATTATTTGATTCCTATGAAACTAATCATGACAAAATTATTTTCAACTAAATATTTACTGATTTTTATTGATTAAATTCAGCCTAGGTGAGTTTTTGAAATAGAAAACAATTTTTCTATCGAAAACACAAAACTCTCTACGCGAATCCTCCAAAGGTGAATCCTAAAACTCAAAATTGAAATTTTCATGCATAAACATTACAAGGGGGTGATTTTTACATGATTGTGTTCTAAATAGATTTTTGATGTGTTTAGGTGAAAAATATCGAATTAAATCATATTTCTACATATTACTGTAATGACCAAAAAGTTTCATAAAACAAGAAAATTCATAGTTTTCGTCCTAGAACTTAAAAGTTAGAAAATTTCATGTGTACCTACAAGTATGGCTGCCGATTTGTACATATTGGAATTCTAAATTGATTTTTGTCATGATTGGATGAAAAATAATGGTTTAAAGCATGTGTTTACATATTACTGTAATGATCGAAAAGTACTGAAAATAAAATAGAAGCATGGCTTTCATCCTAAAATATAAAGTTAGAAAATTTTCATGTATATATTTCTATATAGGTGTTGATTCCTATGGTTTAGTGTTCTAAAATGATTTTTGTTTTGATTACATGAAAAATCTTAGTTCATACCATGTTTCTGCATATTACTGTAATCGACAGAAAGGGTGTGTAATGTATTTTAATGATTATGAACATATATGAATGAATAATAAATGGTTAAATTGCATGTTGGTTGAAGGAATGACTCTAGACAAGGCTAGAGGCAATTTGGTATACTTAAGGTATCTTAACCTTATGTTGTGATTAGAATGTGAATGTGATTGGGTAATATAGAAATAGGTTTCATGATAAGTTAATAATGAATTAATGATCTTGAATTGATAAAAAGATTGATTGAATGAATTGGTCATAAAAGATAGGCATGACACTTTAAAGGTTATTGATAAGTTGATGTGTATGGAAGTGTTAGGTGTACTAAGATGATTGTTAAAGTGAATTAATATTAAGATCATGACATTGTGTTTGACTTGAGAAAAGTATTGATATGAGTTATAATGTGATTTCATGTAAGCCTATAAAGGCTAAGTGTGCAAGACTTCTAAAGTCAACATGTTATGTGCAAGTGATGAGTGCACTTCTATGTGCAACTCTAAGTGTATGTGAATGTTATATGTACATAGGGTGTTTATGGGATAAGATAACATGATGACTAAATAAATACTAAGTAGTGAATTAATTATAATGTTAGAGTTTGAGGAGTATTAAAGGTTCAAGGGCTACGAGTACTAAAAGCAAAGGAACCACAAGATGAGTAAACATTATGTTTATGTTACAAGTATGTGATATCATGTTATGGGAACCTTTGAGATTCTTGAAACCCAAGTTCACTTCCATTTTAAATTTCATTATGTGATTTCTTTGTTAAGCTTTGGTCACCAAAAGACAATTGGTCTAAAACCAATAATGTTTATCCAATGATATGAAAAACCTTTTGTAATTTTACCTTACCTACTTTCTTTCTAGAACTACACTATTACTGTATCTTTTGTTCAAAAAGTTAAACTGCTATTGTTATTGTATTACTTATGATTGCATTCTTTAATGCTACTGTTACCTCTCCTTTATGTTATAAGTAAGCAAGGCAGCAGCCTTTACCTCTCCTTTATGTTACGAGTGGACAAGGCAGCGGCCTTCACTCTATATTATGTTATGAGTGGACAAGGCTGTAGCTTTCACTCTATATCATGTTAAGAGTGGACAAGGCAGCAACTTTCACTCTATATTTATGTTGTGAGTGGACGAGGCAGCAGCCTTTACTCTATATGTTACAAGTTATAAGTTGATATCTTTGAAGCTTGTTAATTTGCAAAATAAGAACTATGATCTATGAACCCTTATAAAGGGATATGTGTTATTGTTCAAGTCTTATTGTTTACATATTAAGATCATCTATCTCACTCCTTTTTCTTTATGTGGTTCCAGATGAGCATTATGAGGAGGCAAGGTGATTACTCAAGCTACCTACTCCACTTGAGAAATTCCTTTGTCAAAGTTATAATCATACCATGCTATGATGAGTTCTTAGATACTCTAGGAGTTATTATGGAAACTTTATTTTAGAATATCATGTTGGTGACTTTATTTGGAGTTGTATTATTATTTTCTTATGTTAGCTTCTACAACTTAAGGTTTTTCATTTATAAAAGGTTCTATTAAGTTAATGTATAAGGTTTGGTACGATCCTAGACATGTTTTGTTTAAGTATAAATGGGTTCTACAGGCATGGGTGACCTTATATCTTCCTATATTCTATGACCATCATATCTCTGAAATTGGGATGTGACAAATGAAGCTGAGAGTTGGGATGTATAAGGAACCAAAAGGATGTCTAGCTCAATACTTGGACATATTTAGGTAAAAGACATGGTTAAAAAGGAAGATAGTAAAAAGAACCACAAGGGTGTTTAAGCAATCGTTCATAAATATTTGTGGGTGGAAAATATGATTGATAAATGGAAGTAAGAAAGAAACTAAAGGGAGATCTAGACTAGTGGGATATGGTTGATTTAGATTAAAAGGCAAGGAAAAGAATTAGAGAGATGTCTAGATTAGACATTTCTAGGTGAACAATTTTGGATAGACTTTGACAAAAAGGAATCGAAGGGATGTCACTGTTCACACATTTTTGGGTGAAGGATATGGTTGATTTTAAGATGAATGAGGATGGGATAGGGAACCAGATTGACATCTGAGTGAAAGTTTAGATGTTTGTGGGAGGAGGACATAATCAATTCAAAATGAGGAGAGATGAAAAAAAAAATATGAGGAAGCCTAAGTGATTATTTCTAAACATTTATGGGTGGGCTGATTGATAAGGAAGATGCTTCTAGAATCTTTAAGGAGTTTCTTAGTGATTGGGATAAATAGGATGCCTAATGGCATCTTTGCTGATAATGTTGATAGCCTCAATCTTGATTCAAGAACTCTGATTTGAGAATTTAGATTAATGATCCATCTTGCCTTGGAAAGTCTGTATGGTTGATGATCCCAATCTTGGTTCAGGTATTTGGATTGATGATCCATAAGAAATTTGGATTGACGATCCACTAAAAACTCATATTTATTATTTTTCTTGATTAAGGACTTTAGATTGATGACTTGTTTAGTATGAAATACATCTAAATATGCATGGATATCTATAAATTGGATACCTTGAGCATGTAAAGGGTCAACTTGGCAGGATAATGCTAGTCCTTTAAGAGGAAGGTCCCTATATTTTAGGTTAATTGCCTAGCTTGAAGAAGATGAGATCATACTCTATCCTAGTTTGGTATGAGGTTAGTTGAAGGACTGGTCAAAAGATAAAGGTGTGTTGATAGAGGAGGTCATATTGGAAAGCTCGATCAGGATTTGACCTTAAGGAAGGTTGATTTGGAAGGCTCGGTCATTTTTGGCTATATAGGTGGTCAAATTAGAAGTCTTGGTTAGGTTTGGAGAGGTATCATTTAACTTCAAGGAGGTACCAATCAATTTTTGAAGGTGTTGATCAACTTTGAAAAGGAGAGGCTATTAGCTCGGCTAATGGATGATCACACATCCATGTATGTTTGTGTATAAATGATGTATGCTTACATATACATGTTTAAGGATTCGTAGACCTTTTATTAATTTCTATTGCTATGGATAATTTGTGATGATGTCTATGATGGATGATTACATAGATGCAAGAGGGTGGATTCATGAATTTGCTTTGTGAATGTAATTTTTCATGTGACTTTTGCATCTATAGAAGTCATATTTCAACCACTACATACATTTGTGGACTAAGAAACTCAAGAAGGTAAAAAGGATCAATTTGGGTAGATACGACATTGTAGCAATAGTGATGCTCTGGGGAATATGGGTTGAATGGGATTTCTTAAAGGCTTGTTTCAAGTTTTAAGATCCGGCAGCCCGTGTATTTCATTTTGGTGCTACTAAGGAGGAGCTTTGCTCCATTCTTGAGGAGTTTAGTGCTATCTTCAGCTGCAATTTGGAGTTATTACTAGTGGTAACAGAGCTCAGAATGAGGCATTGCTACATTTTTTAGAAGTTTTTGGACTTCTCTTGAGGATTTTGCCAATCAAATGGTTGTTGTTAGGTGAATCTGACTACTGTGATAAAAGAGTTTCAAGATTTCAATGACCATGGAAATTTGAGGGGGCAAAGGCTCGAAATGAGGGCTCTGGTTTTCTATTTAATAGCTGGGTATATGTTTCTTAATTCTATTGGCTAAGGTGTGTGAAGTCTCACTTGAACATCAGTCTGATATGCTAAAGGGAATCAAAATGCTCATTTGGGAAAGAACTCAAAGGAAGCCATCGAGCTTATCTTTGATAGGTTTGAAAATTATTTCTTAGAGTCGCCACCTTAATTTATTTTTATTTGGAAAAATATAAGGAAAAAAACCCATTTGACTCAAATCATTACCTAAAGGAAAAAATATCACTAGCCTTGAAACCAAAGAGGATTTGAGGATTAGGTTTTTAGTTTAAGTTAACAAAATATGTTTGCCCAAGTAATATAAAAGTAACTTAAAATATATTTCATGAACAATTTAAAATGTATAAACAGTTTATAATATGCATGATCATTCAATCCACAACATTTATACATAATTAGAATTCAAAATAAAAGAAAGTTAATATTATAATGAAATCCCAAACTTAGGGGATACCTCCTCTAGCCCTTATAGGTTAAGGAAGTCACACATTCCCTAAACTAAACCTAATAACTAAGTAAAGGAAAGCAAGTAAAGAAGGTGATAAGGGGGAGAGTTGGTTATTTTTAATTAGATTCGATGCTTGAACCAA
Source organism: Reutealis trisperma (assembly GCA_947687605.1). Classification (NCBI taxonomy): domain Eukaryota; kingdom Viridiplantae; phylum Streptophyta; class Magnoliopsida; order Malpighiales; family Euphorbiaceae; genus Reutealis; species Reutealis trisperma. Next base: position 137,304 of record CANTUT010000023.1, read on the forward strand.
GCATGCCTACATATCCCTTTGAATAAAAATCAAAACCCACGCAGTTCTACCTTCTCATAAAGGGGTTAGTTTAGCCTAGCCACTTTATCATATTTTGATTAATTAATTAAAAGAGGGTTGAGTTAATTAATTAACTTAATTGACTACCAAGTTGATTAGCTAGCAACCTAGATGACTCAATTTAATTAACTAACTAAAAGAGACAAGGAAACTTAGACAAAAGAAAATTAAAGAAAAAGAAGCTTACCACGGACAATGGGTGACTACTGGCCTCAGATAGTGTAGCGGCTTACCTTAAACAGTGAGTGGTGGCTGACCACGGATGGCTAGTGGCGACTGACCTTAGATGGTAGGCGGTGAGCGGTAGCTGGCTTTGGATGGCGGGAGGCAATTGGCCTCAGATGGCAAACGGCGGCTGGCTTTGGATAAGGCACAGTATCTAGCCTTAGATGGAGGACACAAGTCTTGGGCAATAGACTTGCCTTGAATAGGTAGGCAAAAAGCCTTTTACTAGTCGAATAGGAATCAAGGAGAAACCTCCCAACATGAGCCTTGGGCAATAGACTTGTCTCTAACAGGCCGGCAGAAAGCCTTAAACTAGTTGAGTAGGAATTAAAGAGAAACCCCCCAACTTGCTTTTGTGAAGCAATGAGCAAATGCAAAGCAGTTTACTTTAAATTAATGTTTTTCATGCTTTAGAAGTTGGTGATTTGAAGTGTGGAGAGGTCCTCTATATATAGGAGGAGGATTGGAGCATAAAATGCATCAAATTTCAATGTGGGATTACAAAAAATAGAGTTTTCACTGGAGTTGCTACAAAGAGATTTGCAGCACTGTAAAGCACTCTACGGCAGTGCCGCATAGGCCTCAATGGTTCTGTAGAGGTCTCTACAACAACGGGCCTATTTTGGCCCATTTTGCCCACTCTTGCTCATTTTTTGCTCGCTTTTCACAATTCTAGTTGCGTTGTATTCATCACTCAGTCCCAAATGATTTGAAGGGATTCAAATGTCAAAAAGAAATGTTTTGATTTTTTCATTTTGAGAGTTTTTGGCTTTTGGAGGTTTGTTTACTGAGCCTAAGTGGTTTTAAAGTTCAAACACATACTGGAGGGTGCAAAATTAAGGGTTCACAACTGCCTCCTCATCAAAATTATCTTTGTCTAAAAGATAATTCTGATGATAGTGAACCTGGGGATGGGAGATGGTGAAAGGAACCAAATTAATGTCTAGGTCAGAGTTCAGATATTTGAGTGAGAGGTGTGGTTGAATTTTAAGGAAGATGCCCCTGGTATAATTGGGAGATTCGTCAGCTTATAGCATTTGATAATTGTCCTTTCTAATAGTAGCTAAAAGTGATGTTCCTGTCTGATAAGAATGGTAATCTTGTCTAATAAGAAAGAAGGCGACCTTGTCTGGTAAGAATCGACAAAATGGTGATCCTATGTAGTAGGAATGATAATCCTATCTAGTAGGAATTGATAAAATGGTGATCATGTCTGGTAGGAATAATGATCCTATCTGGTAGGAAAGAAGGTGACCTTGCCTGGTAAGAATCGATGAAGTGGTGATCCTATCTAATAGGAATCAAAGTGATGATCCTATCTAGTAGGAGTGGTAAAGAGAACTATCCTATCTGGTAGGAAAAAGTAATGGCTCTTTCTGGTAGGAATGAAAAGTGAGGATCCTATATGATCATCATATCTAGTAGAAATGGTAAAGATAACTGATCTGTATGGTAGGAACAGTAAAAGTAGTGGTCCTTTTTGGTAGGAATGAAAAGTGGTGATCCTATCTGGTAGGATAAAAAAGATAATTATCCTATCTGATGGGAATTATAAAAATAATGATCTTGAGATTAATTTTTGAAAAGAGATTGATTCAGATTGACCGGGTTGATGATATGTCTTACTTTGAGAGTTTAATGATTTGTCTTGATTTATGAGCCTGTTTAATATAAAAATACTAAATAATTATGCTATGATCAAATACTTTGAACCTATGAAGGGTTAGCCTGATATAAAAGTGTTGATCTTTGGGATAAAGATGCTCCTATTTCAAAAAGGTGAATAATTAGAAGGGAGGTGCCCCCACTTTAGAATGATAAAGGAAAGTGGTTTGGTCATTTAGTTTTTGGCTGATTGGCTAGCTTAGAGGTGAAATAGGCATATCAAATATAAGGCTGGTTGGCCAATGGCTATCAGTTTAGCCTAGGAAGAAGTCATTCTAGGAAGTCAAGCAAGGTGTGGTCTTTGGAAAAGATTGAGCTGTTCAATTTAAAAGACTTAGGTAGGTCTAACTTTGGAGAAGATTTGGTTTGAGGCTAGTTTGGAGAGCTTGACTAGGAGGGTCAGGTCTTTGGAGATTATTAGGTTAGAAGGTTAGTTTGTAGGGCTTTTCCTCAGAGAAGTTCATGTGGGGCTTGGTCAAGTATGGCATTTCGGCTCGGTCAAGTATGGCCCTTCAGCTCGGTCAGGTTACGACCTTTGGAGAGTCCATTTAGAAGGCTCATTCAAGTTTTACCTTAGGCTCTATTAGGTTTAGAAGACTTAGTTAGGTTATAACCTTTGGGGAGTTCATTTGGAAGACTCAATCAGATTCTACCTTAATGCTCAGTTAGATCTGACTTAGAGGAAAGATCAAGTTAAGAAATTAGTTGGGAAGACTTGGTTAGGTGTTGGATTTGGAGGAGATTATGGTCTTCATAAACAAAAGCTTTTTGGGAGTGGGCTTCATGGTGAAAACTTTCAGGCTTGGGCTTCATGATGAAAGCTTATTGGTTTAGGTTTCATGGTGAAGGCTTTTTGATTTAGGCTTCTTAGTTTGGGTTTCATGGTGAAGGCTTAAAGGATTTAGTTAAAAGGCTTTATTAGCTTAAACTTTTCTACAAGGGTGCCTTAGACCTCTTTGGAAAATGGTTGTTTTATCTTAGGTATTGTGCTGTAAGTTTTGGTCATAAGGGTACCATAGGTTCATGGATAGGGGGCTTGTCCTTTGTCGTAGTTACATCAGATTTTCAATGCCCATCGGTTAGCAAACCCTAACTCAGTTAGACTTTACGAGTGATGTAATTTGCTAAGGAGACATGGGGTAGGCCTTGACTGGTTCAGGCCCTTCTTTTGCAAGACAAGACTTCATTTTGGTTTTGCCTAAGAAAACTAGCATTTTGGATTTTTGGTTCTGCACATAGGCTTAACCCTTAAAAGATGATGAGACTTTACAAAGGAAAAGATGGTATGAGACCTAATCTTGAAAGGAGAGGATGGTACATTATGTAGTTTGGGAATGGTTCAAAAGTAGGTTGGAAATTCTGAAAAAAGTTGAGGGAAGTTGTATGATTTTGCTATTTGTAGCATGATTCATGGAAAAGAACAAGCCAACTAATCTTGTCATTTTGAGATTGAAGAGACATTTGAGGTAACACTCTATTAGCTTGAATATATATGACATACTAGCTAAAAGGAAGTTCCCTAAGTAGTGGCTGAAGGACTAGCAAGAAAAGACAACTTAGGGATATGCTCCCAATGAGAGAAAGGAACATGACGAATAGGCAAGCGATGAGAGATTATGCATTACCTCTTTGAACTAAGCGACAAAATGATTAACAAAAGATGATGACAACCTAGAAGGATAGGCCTTCATTGTGAGATAAGGGCATATAAGATAATATCACTTTAGATGATGAGCCTCTAATGAGGAAGGATAATTTTCGAATACATGAGACAAGACAGATTGATTGAAGACAACTTTGGACACCAAGGAAGATGATTGGGATGAGCTTTCTCTCTCTCTCTCTCTCTCTCTCTCTCTCTTTCCTTTTTTAGCACTAACTTTTGCCTAAGCTGACCTTTCGGATTTTCAACTTAGCAAACTTGGAATAGTGAAATTTACCACTATGATTTGCTGCTTTTCTTCACTTTCATAGGCTTTAACTTTTGAATTTTGGATTTGATGAACTTGTTACCTGTTATTAAGGTGTATCATTTGATTTTGTGCTTCAACTATTTAATGAGAGGTCTATTTCTTGACCTTTATTAGTTAAGAGCTGGCAAAACAATTGTTGATAGCACCTCAATTCCAACATGTGCTAGCTGTAGTGGATTTAATTGACTATTCATTTCTCTTTCTTTCTTTCTTTCCTTTTTTTTTTCTTTCTTTCTTTTTCCCTTTTCTCTTTTTTTTCCCCTTTTTTTTTCAAAGCTCATCCATGTTTTAAATAAGAAAGACAAGTATAGAAATAATTAAAAAAATGTGGATGTTTTATTACAATGAAAAATTTTATTACAAGATAACAAAAAGGGACCAACATGATCGATGAAAAATACACGATAAGGAAAATAAGATGATAGAATCAGACTCAAACTCAGACTTTGAGATTTAGACTCAGACTTCAAATTCAATCTCACATATGTTAGATTAGCTAAACTTGATCTCTTCCATATCATACCACTGAGGGCTAAGGTAAGGTGGGATTGAATTGGATTCAGGTTGTTCATCACTATTCAGATTGGTGGTTGAGAATTCAAGTTGAAATAATGCACTTTGGATGCAATCTTCAACTTTTGAAGCAGTTACAACTAAAGCTTTGAAAATGGGTAGGTATTGGGTTAACAAGTGGACTCGGTAAGCTACAAGTAGGCTCTTGACAAGGTTGTCCACTTGTTCTTACTCTGTTGGTCTATTTACCATTTGAGCAGCTTTAGCCCTCCATCTTGTAAGGAATATGGAGAAGGATTCCTCTAGAAGCTACTCAGTGGTTTCCAAGTCACGCCTAGTGACATCCATTTCATCATTGTAATGATATTGCTTGACAAAGGCATGACATATATCATCCCACATCCTTTTATGGCTCTTATCTAGTGAAAGGAACCATATCCTGGCAGCACTGGTTAGTGATTGTTGGAACAATTGAGCAAGGAGCTCATCGTTAACCCTCAAAGGTTTCACTACCCTCACATATTTCTTCAAATGGATCTTAGGGCAAGTGGTTGCATCAAATCTTTCCAGTTCAGGCATTTTGAATTTATGAGGAAGCTTGGCATCTAGGAATAAGGTTAAACTATCCACATCAATTAGATCATTGTAGTGCTTTAGAGATTTGATAGTTCTTTCCATAGCTTCAAGTTTCTCCATGAGCAATCTAGTGTCCGGATAAGAGAAAACTTCTTTACCTTAGTTTAGATATGGGTTGGTTTGGCTCGAATTTAGGCTAGGATTGGTCTAGTTCAAGATAAGGTTTGGGTTAGGATGGTTAAGGCTGGCCTAGTTAATCATAACCTAAACTTCCTCAATGATGAATTGCCTTTGTTCCTTAAATTAGGCTTGTTGAGTAGCTAGGATAGCTTATAAATACTCTTCTTGCTTCTTAAGGAGTCTGGTCACAAGTGTGATCAGAGAAGCCATGTCAAGTGGGTTAGCCATTGGTACCTTCAAACCAAAGCAATAAGGTAATTGACAGGTATGGAACAGAAAAGGTGATGAAGGTATAGGCATGCAAATCCTAAGAGAAAAGGCTTCCTTATTGTGTTATAGGCCAACCATTTTTTGATCTTAAGGTGAGATGGGGCAAATATTTTGGGTTTAGGGTAGGATCAAAGGTAGCGTGTCAGGCCAAAGTTGTTGGCTTAAGGGTAATAAGGTAGTTTTGGAGGTATTGGGCCAAGGGTGTTGGTCTTAAGGATAATGAGTTTGATTTTGATCAAGGGGTAGGATCAAGATGATGGTTTTGGTATGGAGAACATAAGGTGTATATTTCTTTTAAATAAGGATAGGGGCTAAGTGTTAGGCTTATAATCAAGTAGCAGGGTTTTTAGGGTTGTGGGTTTATGGCTTACGGTCCAAAGGTTGAAGGTGGTTTAGGTTTACATTTGAGGTGTGACATTCAAGCGTTTGGTGTTTAAGGTAAGGCTAGGGCAAGGTGTTTAAGGTATGTCATTATTAGGATAAAGGCTAGGGTGAGGTGTTTAGGATTAACGGTCAAGGTGATGGTTTTAGCTTGTGGGGGCAAAGGTGATTGCGATAGAAGTGAGTGTGTTTAAGGTTTAAGAGTGAAAGTGTTTGGATGGAGGTGAGAGTGTCTATGGCGGGAATAGAGGTAAGAATGTTTGATCCTTCTTTAGGTCAAGGTTCGACTTGGACTTGAGATGAATATATATTTTGTTATACAATACAGATGCATGATATGCATAGGGAAAACATTCATGAGAATGCAAAGATGCAAGGTTTTAACTATGGTACATATAACCTAAGGTCAGGATCTAAGTTCATTATATAAAAGGGTAAGGGTGGCTTTTACAAGGTACTAGTCACACTAGAGCAGTGATATATCTAACCACATGTGAGTTAAGGAGGCTCGTGTGGGTCCAACAGTACGTACATGCTCGTTACACCTTTAAAAGGATCAAAGGATTCATTGCAGGGTGGATGATTTCACTATTGATGAATAGACCCAAGGAGGGTTACCCACTCAGTGCTACTCACTATCCATCGTTTTACTACAACTAGGTTGAACAGCAAAAAGCCAGTGCAAGTGTTGCATGAAAAGTCACAATCATATTAAAAGGCCAAACTCTTTTTAAACCAATTAGTAGTCCACTTATTTTTTCCTTTTATCAAAAGAAAATTAACTCTCCAGTGGAGTCGCCAGCTATGAGGCCTCGCCCGAGTACTGGTCCAATCTGTTAAAAGGAATTAAAATGCTCATTTGGGAAAGAACTCATAGGGAATCCTTTTCAAAGTGGAGATTTTTCTAGCTTTCCCAAAGCTAAAAAATTGATGGAGAAAATTGAGGCCATGGAGAGCACACTCAAGAACATCAAAAAGCATGAAGACATGATAGATGTCTACTCCTTAGCTCTCTTCCCAAATGCATGGGTTCTACTAAAATTTAAAATGCCAGTCATGGACAAGTTTAATGGCACCATGTGTCCGAAAACTCATCTTAAGATGTATATGGGTGCTATGAGACCTTTCAATGTGGACGATGAGCTCTTTGCTCAGTTATTCCAATAGTCCTTGACTAGAGCTGCTATTAAGTGGTTATTAGATCTAGACCAAAATCATAAGAAAACTTGGGATGACATATGCAATACTTTTGTCAAGCAATACCACTATAATATCAAGGTGGATGTTATCCGCTGAGATCTAGAAACCACTAAGCAAGGCCAAGGAGAGTCCTTCGCTGTGTTCCTTACAAGGTGGAGGATGAAAGCAGCATAAATGGTGAACTGTCCATATGAAGTAGAGTAAATTGACATTATCATTAAAAATATTCTTCCCCAATATCAGGCTCATCAGCAAACTTAATACCTACCCAGCTTCAAAGCTCTCATTGTCACTGCCATCAAGATTGAGGATTTGATCCATTTGGGATAAGTCAAGGATCAGTCATCTAGTTTGAGGTATCATAAGAACACTAACTACACCACTAATACCACCAATTCTACCACCCAAAGAGAGGGAATGGTAAATTTTATCTCCTATCATCAGCCGAAGAAGTTAGAAATAAGGAGGACTTTTTTTGAGCTAAGCATGCCCCTCAGCATCATTTGTAAGAAAGCCTTAAAGGCTAATATGGTTAAGGCCTTATAACCATGACCTCCTCCAAACCCCTTGCCCAAGGGTTATAATGCTAATGAGCATTGTGATTATCATTAAGGGCTGGGGCATAAAACTGGCACGTGCAAGGCTCTAAAGCACAAAATCTAAGACCTCATTGACAGTGGAGACATCATTGCTCCTAAACCCAAAGTCTAGCACCACCACCTATCCTTTTCTAAACCACTGAGCTCCTTCAATCGTCTCATGCCTCACCTGATAACCAGTATCTTAAGAAGAGTGCCAATGTTGCTGTGCCCCTATCTAAGTCCTCCAAGTCTATGTCTGAGTCATTTGAGTTCATGTCAGAGTCTTTTGAGTTTGTTAAATCTTTCTTTGAATTTGAGCTGTCAAGTCTGATCCTTTGGAGTCTATATTTTGCCTTCTAAGCTTATCCTTTAATGTACTCATGATGGGACTTTTATCAGTAATAAAGAGTTTAAACTTTCTGATTTGTTTTAATTTTTTCTGATTTGTCGTTAAATGGGACATCTTAAAAGATAGAGAGAGAGAGAGAGAGAACAAAAAAAATGAAAAATACAAAAAAAATGATGAAAAAGGCAAAAAGATTAATTAATTATGGCAAAAAAAATCCAAAATCCCATACATTGCATTTGCATGGTAGTAATGGAAAGTTCATGAGCTATTATGCATAAGACAAGGACATGATAGGGATGATCCAGGCATCACAGTCTATAAGATCCCGACCGACACATATAAGAAACCTGTCAAAGAGAAGCTGCAAAGAATAAAGATAGAATTGATCGAAAGGTATCATGACCAATTGAATACCATTAACAAAGAAGAGAATGGATGCTCTGTACAAAATTTAGGGCTATCAACAAAGACCTGCTGGGCACTTCAGCAAGAAGGTGAGAGATAAGTCACAAGAAGGAAATCCAGTTTTGGAAGAAATCCAAAGCCCTTATTCATGATCCAAAAGGGAGTCCAAACTAAAATAGGCTGGACAAGTACAAGAAGATCCTATCTGATTGAAGCACCATCTTCACAAACGTGGACTGAAACAAATTCTCCCATTTTAGCAACTTAGATCGGTTGAAATAATACATCATCCAAAGATGACATCTGCATTTTATTTCTATTTTTCATACATATGTAATCAGAACCACGTGGACCTAACTCTCCTTAAAAGAAATAACTAACAGAAAAGTGATGTAAGGGATACATAGGCAGCCCATCTAGGATGCGATCCAAATCATAATACAAAATATTTTGTTTACATCGCATTCTCATTTTCTCTATGCCTAATACATCATTCACTTAATTCTTTTGCGTAAAAAAAAAAAAAAGCAAGAAAGAATGCTCATTAAGCTGAAAACCTGAAAGGGCAACATAGGCAGAAATTAGAGCATAAAAGATGTCTTATTTAATGATGATCAGATTTTGCAAAATGAAAGCCCATCATTATGACAAAAGGATAGCTCTTTCAATGTCGTTTATAGCTTATCCTATTTCATGTAGTCCTGTCAACCTATAATTATTTTAAATAAAAAAAAGAAAAAGTCATGTTTGAAGTCATGGTCTAGCCAGTCCTCCTCTACCTCGTGAGATGCAAATCTCTCATGTCCTCATCAGGATCAAAGTCTACCATAATTTCCTCAAACAGGCACACCTCTCCTCTAAATCTCTATACTCTTCTACCACAACAGTAGAGATACCAACAAGAATTAGAACTGTTCACCATAGTAATATTAAAAACCTTCTTTTGAGTACTAGTAGTTCTGAAACTACTTCCAAAAATCCTCCTCTATGGTTCAGAAACTATTGTACCCCTTTTTGCTCTAACTATAGCAATCCTTATCTGAACCACCACTGTAGTATCATCCTGTCTCACTGTAGTCACAGTCTCCTTTGTCATCGCCATCGCAGTTTGAGTTACGACTACAACCTGTGGTATCGCACTTCTAGTAAATCTCTGAGTCTCCATCAATGATTGAGTCATCCCTTCTGTTTGTACTGCAGTCCTCTTGTTATCAGTAGCTCCTCCTATAGTTTTTCCTTCCTTAGTTATGTCATCCTCTATTCCCCTCAACAGGGTAGCCTGGTACTCTTTCTCAACTGGCCAAATCACTTTTATCAACCACCTGTTATACCTCTCTGTAGTCCCAAGTGAAATCCCAAAATAAACAGCATGATAACTCCTTAGCCAGCCACCACTTGATAACTCTAGCAATGGGAGCTATGATATGCACAGACTCCAAGAAAGAAAAACTGAGAGCACATCCTAAGTCTATCTTATCTGCCTCAAAAACCTCATCCCCTGGTGGAAGGTCATTCAAACCAAACCCAATAGGTAAACTAATTGACACTCATGGCCCTAAGTCATAAGGGATCTAATCCTTGACCATTGGTAGTGCTAAAAATGTGTCATTTGGGGGCAAGCTGCAAGCAACCATCCAATTTAGTCTCTGGCTGAATCTCAATAAAGCATGTCCAAACTAAAAAGCAGGGGCCACCACCCAAAAATTATCCATCAACCATACTTCCAAGATAACCCAAAGCTTAAAACCAGACACACGCAAAGCACCCAAAATAGAAAGAGTAAGAATAGATAAATTTTTCTTACTTAAGAATAACTGGCAAGACAGTCCATCTCTCTAAATCCCAAACAAAGCAATCAAGACTTATCAATGTACAACTCTAACCACAAAATGGCTCTGCTTCATCTATGACTCTGGTATCACCCCAATCGATAAACTCATATCTGACTCTCAAGTAGAAAACCAAGGCCTTCATCCTGAGCCTCTATCCCCCTCATATCTCCCTGGTCACCAGGATCATAAAACTTCTCAATCACAGTTGTTAAATTCACCTTACCATCATTAATGACCTGCTAACCTGTAACATCTTAAGGCAAGTCCAAAACTCCCAAAAAAAAACACAGAAAATGCCAAACTCGTCAAGAATGGACATAGCTCCTTTTTAGCAGCACCAAAATAGAAACCTTGGGGCGCTGGATCCCGAAAATCAAGCTCTTAGAAAAATCTCAATCCCCTCAAACTCTTCATAATGCCACTATAACAACTATTCCATACCAACCCAAGTGAAGTTCTTCAACCTTGTTGACTTTTTCAATCCATAAATTCATGTCTCCACAGGACACAAAAGTCACATGAAAAAAAATCACATTGACAAAGTGAATGCATAAATCCACCCTCATGCATTTATGAAATCATTCATTACAGACATTATCACAAATCATGCATGACATAGAAGTCAAGCAAAAAGATCCATGGATTCTAAAACATACATACATAAACATGTATCATCTGTGCACTAGCACCTATGGAATCATTTGCAATCATACAACATCATGCATAAGCTAAACTAATAGCCTCACTGACATCTCATAAAGCTGACTAGTACTTCCTCAGAGCTGACTGATACCTCCTAAAGCTGACAAGTGTATAATATATTTCCATATCTAATCAATAAAGTGTGACTTCCAGAGTCCCTTTGCTCCCAATAAAGTTCCTTTAAGCCTTCCGAAAAGACCCAATCCCTCACATTCAAAAGCCTAAGTTTATTTGGCATAACTAAAATCTTGTCAGAATCTCTTGAGCTGACTCGACATAAGCCGAGGCTCTCCTCTTATCAAAATCTTTTTAGAATCTATCGAGCTGACTAGCCATTGGCCAGAACCCTCATCCTATCAAAATCTTTTCATAATCTCATGAGCTGACTTGCCATAGGTCGAGGATCTCCCTTTATCAAAATATCTTCAGAATCTATTGAGCTGACTCGCCATAGGTCGAGGCTCTTTCTTTACTAAATCTTGTCATAATCTCTTAAGTCAACTCGCCATAGGTCGAGGCTCTCCTTTCACTAAATTATCTTTTCCAAAATTCTTTTCCACCCATAAATGTCTAGAAATGGTTACCTAGACATCTATGTGATTCTTTTTTCCATCTCATTTATCCAAATCCATCAACTGAACCCATAAATATCTATAAACAATCACCTAGACATCTATATGGCTCCACTTTCCACATCTTTTATCCAAATCCATCAATTCACCTAAAAAATCTAGCTACTAGCCTAGATATCCCTTTGGTCCATTTTCTCACTTACATTCATCAGTTGCACTTCCCCCCCATAAATGTTTAAGAATGATTGCTTAATGTTTAACAACGATTTCTTAAACATCCCTGTGATTTTTTTTTACCATCTTTCTTTTTCAGCCATGTCTCCCACCCATGTCCAAGCACTGTGTAGACATCACTTTGGTTCCTTATACAATCCCCTCTCTTGGATTCACTATCATCATAATTGAGATTTATCCAAATCATCTTTACCTTTAACATTAAGGCCGGATAGATAGTCTTGATTGATATTTACCCCAGATTATCTTTACATTTAACATTAGGGCCAAATATATAGCTTTAATTGAAATTCACCAAGACCATTCTTGAATCCAACGTCAAGGCAGGACCGATAGCCTTTGATAAAATCTCATTTATCCTAGAGGGCCTCCTTCTAAAGGACTTGACAAGAACACTTAAGCCCAAAGTCTGACATGGCACCACTTCCCAACGTTCACTATCATCAGAATCACCTTTTGTTCAAAGCCGATTCTGATAAGGGAGAAGCTGTGAACCCTTATTTTAGTACCTCCAAAATTAATTTTGAATTCTTCGAAACCGATCAAAATATTCTTGGCACAATCTGACGCCTTTTCTACCTTGATCAAACCTTTTGTACCATACAATATTTTTCTAAAACTGACCAGATTTTTTCTCAAACTAACTGTTCAATTGTTCTAAAATTAATTTTGAGTCTATCAAAATTGGCCGAAGAATTTTTTAAACTCTAAAACTCCAAAAAACTAATCCGAAAGTCTCAAAATATGACTAAGCAAAAAACAGAATTTCAGCTAGTAGCACCCTCAAAAGAAATTCAATTATATTTCTATCAGACATCCAAATTTCCTAAACCCTAAACCAACCAATTTCTCAAAAAAGAAATGCCACTTCAGCTGCCACCGTAATTTTTTTCAACCCTACCCTTTTAATCTTTTCACTTTTTCACTTCCCAAGTTACCCTTACCTCTATTTTTCTATAAATACCCCCCTCATTTTCTCCATTTCTAGACACCTTTTGAATTAGTATTGATGGTTATCTACTAATTCCTCTCTTCTTCTCCCTCCAACCACTCTCTAATTAATTAATTAACCTTTTTAATTAGTTAATTATCTTACTCTAACCAAGTGAATTAATCATTTTAATTAACTAAAACTTTTTTTAAAATTAAAATTAATCACTCAATTAATTAATTAATTAATCTTTTTTAAATTAAATTAATTCTTTTTCTTAATCCACCTTTCAATCCAAATTAACTAATTAATCTTTTTAATTAATTAATCCATCCATCATTTTCATCATATTAATTAGTTAATTAATCTTTTTAATTAATTAATTAATCTCTTAATTAGTCTAATCGCTCAGTCCCGATAAAATAAAATTTCGGTCCGGTAAAACTCTTCACCCTCCAAAAGCAAAGGTATCAGCATTTTCTTCTCAAACCCAAATCAAATAAATCAATTTGATCAACCCCTAAACCTCTCCACTTAATTATGGAACGAACTATGTGGATTTTGTTCCCCATTCAAAGGGGTACATAGTCACGTTTGGAATTTAAATTCAAAGCCCAATCAATCTCCTTTCCCCTTCTTAATTAATTTAATTTATGGATGTTTCATTTTAATTTTCTCATTGCACTCATACCATGCTCATGCATTGATCATCATGTTATAATTGTCATATTATATTTGTCATCTATGAAATCAATTTTTTTAAAGTCAAATTAAATTTAAGTGCCAAATTTAGATTATTTAAAACAAAAAACCTAGTCCTTGAACTCAATATGGTTCAAGACAAATAATTTTATCCTTGGGTAATTAATTGAAAATTAATAAATTGGAGTCAATTAGGTTTTTCCTTAATTTTTCCATTTAAAAATAAATTAGGGTAGCAACTCCCAAAATTATTTTCAAAAATCAATCAATCTAAACTTGAGGGTTCCATTGTGAATCTAAACCCGAATGAGTATCCCGATTCTCTCCAGCGGACTGTGCCGGTGCTCAGGTGAGGTCTCACACTGTCACACTAGAGCAGCGATATACCTAACCACATATGAGTCAAGGAGCCTCACGTGAGTCCAACAGTACGTGCATGCTCATTACACCTTTGAAAGGATCAAATGATTCATCACAGGGTAGATGATTTCACTATTGGTGAATAGACCTAAGGAGGATTACCCATTCGACACTACTCACTATCCATTATTTTCCTAAAACTAAATTGAACAGCAAAAAGTCAATGCAAGTGATGCATGAAAACTCACAATCATATTAAAAAGCCAAACTATTTTTAAACTAATTAGTAGTCCACTTATTTTTTCCATTTATCAAAAGAAAATTAACTTGCCAGTAGAGTCACCAGCTGTGAGGAGTCACCCAGCACCGATTCGATCCACTAAAGAGAATTGAAATGCTCATTTGGAAAAGAACTCACGGGGAAGCTCTTGAGCTTATCTTTGATAGGTTTGAAATTATTTCTTGGAGTCTTTACCTTAATTTATTTTTATTTGGAAAAATATAAAAAAAAAACTCATTTGACTCCAATTATTACCCAAAGGAAAAAAGATCACTAGCCTCAAAATCAAAGAGAATTTAGAGACTAGGTTTTCAGTTCAAGTTAACAAAATAAGTTTGGCCAAGTAATATAAAAGTAACTTAAAATATATTTCATGAACAATTTAAAGTGCATAAATAGTTTATAATATGCATGATCATTCAATCCATAAAGTTTATATACAATTAGAATTCGAAATAAAAGAAAGTTAATATTACAATAAAATCCCAAACTTAGGGGATACCTTCTCTAGCCTTATGAGTTTTAGGAAAGTCACACATTCCTCAAACTAAATATAATAACTAAGTAAAGGAAAGTAAAATAAAAGCAAGTGAAGAATGTGATAGGGGAGAGAGTTGGTTAGTTTTAATTGGATTCAATGCTTGAACCAAGCATGCCTACATATCCCTTTGAATAGGAATTAGAACCTATGCAAGTCTCTCTTCTCACGAAGGGGTTAGTTTAGCCTAGCCACTTTATCATATTTTGATTGATTGATTAAAAGAGGTTTGAGTTAATTAATTAACTTAATTAACTACCAAGATGATTAGCTAACAACCTAGATGAATTAATTTAATTAACTAACTAAAAAAGGCAAGGAAACTTAGATAAAAGAAAATTAAAGAAAAAGAAGCTTACCTCGGACGGTGAGCGACGATTGGCTTTAGATGGCGTGGCGGCTTGCCTCAGATGGTGGGTGGTAGCTGACCTTCGATGGCAGCAGCAAATGGCAACTGGCTTCGAATGGCTGGCAATAGTTAGCCTCGGACTATAGGCAGCTACTGGCTTTAGATGACAGGCAGCAACTAGCCTTGGATGGTAGACATAAGTCTTGGGCAATAGGCTTGCCTTAAATAAGTAGGTGGAAAGCCTTTAATTAGTTGGGTAGGAATCAAGGAGAAACCTCCCAACATGAGCCTTAGGCAATAAACTTGTCTCGAACAGGCAAGCGAAAAGCCTTTAACTAACTGAGTAGGAATCAAAAAGAAACATCCCAACTTGCTTTACAAAGCAAGAGCAAATGCAAAGTGGTTTGCTTAAAGTTAATGCTTTTCAAGCTCTAGAAGTTGGTGATTTGAAGTGGGGAGAGGCCTTATATATATAGGAGGAGGATTGGAGCATAGAATGCATCAAATTTCAATATAGGATTACAAAAAATGGAATTTTTGCTAGAGTTGCCATAAAGAAATTTGTGGTGTCATAGAGCAGTCTATGACGGTACCGTATAGGCCTCTATGATTCCTCAAAGGTCTGTGTGGCAATGCGGTAGGTCTGTAAGACAACTGGCCTATTTCACCCGTTCTTGCTCATTTCTCATCCATTTTTTACAATTCTAGTTGTGTTGTATTCATTACTCAATCTCAAATTATTTGAAGGGATTCAAATGTCAAAAAGAAATGTTTTAATTTTTTCATTTTGAGAGTTTTCAGCTTCTGGAGGTTTGTTTATTGAGCCTAAGTGCTTTTAAGGTTCAAACGCATACTGAAGGGTGTAAAATTAAGAGTTCATAGGGTGATGCTAAGGCGTGAGTCTAGTGTTTTAGATAAAGCAAAGTCATTCTATGGCTGGGGCTATTTTAGCAGAGACATTATTGAGCCTAAATTACTTTGTTCGAGGCCTAAAGAGGTGGACTATTTCTCCTCAGGTAAGGGAAAAAGTGGTTATTCTTACCCTTCCTTTCAGAGGAGCTTAGCGATTTTCTTATTTTGGATTGGATTATTTTGCAAGTTTGGCTTATAAACCATCTCAGGATGGTGACCCCTTAAGTAAAAAGTGCTTATATTACCTCTTAAAGTTGTATGTGCCATGTTGAGACTCAGTTAGGGAGTGAATAGAATGGTTATTAGAGTTTGCCCTAGAAGATATACTTTAGCATCATTAGTGGTATGGGATTAGGTTGTTTATTAACTATGGGCCATAGGCGTCAAGTTATTAGTTGTTAGGTTTGACTCAGACTACTTTTTACCAGAGGACAAGAGTTTTGAGGCAAATTAACGAGACTCGGGATGTGCCCCCAGTCATATCCTTCTTAGATCCTATGTAGATCACAATCTCTATTGTTAGAGCTATTAAAGGTGGTTGATTGAAGACTTTGCACATTGTATGTCTAGATATTACTTTTTAGACTATAAAGAGATATAGTGGGTGGCTAATAGAGATATTTTATGTAGTTGAGAGAGAGCACCGGGCTAATTTATTAAGGAAGATGGAGGGTGGTGTTACTAAGCCTAGAAAGGTGATTGAGGGTTCGACATTATAGGCTACATTAGTTACTCATACTATAGTAGCAATGACATAGGAGACTATGACTATGGTGAGGAGGTAAGGTGACACTACAATCGTGGTATAGCAAGGGGTACTACTCGATAGCAGAGATTATTGTTACAGTTTAAAAAAGGGTATTACTTGGTAGCAGAGATTAGTTCTCGAGCCACAATGACATAGACGAGAGTTAAAGAAAGCAATTCTAGGTTTGTTAAGACTCAAAATAGGTTTTTTAAAGTGATTGTGAGGAGTAATCCTAGTACTATTAGCACCCCGGCTATTAATGCAATGGAGGAAGACACAAAGACTAGGATTAGAAGTTAATGGCCGATGAGATTGTGGCTGGCTTAGATTCTAAAGGAGATGTCCATCCTATGAGCAGGAGGAGGGTTATCTAGGTGTTGAGGATGCATTTTATTTTACTTTGTAGCTTTTTAGGACTTTTGCTATAGGTTTCTATTTTTGTACCAACCTGCAAGCTGATATGATTATGTGACATAGGGATAAGCTATAGACCAATAGGAAAAGGCTATCTTTTTTGTGATGATGGATTACGCTCTGTAAAATATGATCATCATACGACAAATCCTTTTTTTTTTCTTTTTTGCTCTAATTTTTATCTAAGTTGCCCTTTTGAGTTTTCAATTTAGTGAGCTCTCTTTTCTCCTATTATATATATATATATATATATATATATATATAT